>SJYQ01001996.1:306006-317612 GCA_006410935.1 Redunca redunca
TTGGATTGATCCTTGGATCAGTATGTAGTGTCCTTCTTTTGTCTCTTCCCATGACCTTTGTTTCAAAGTCTATTTTATCTGATATGATTATTGCTACCGCTGCTTTCTTTTGGTCACCATTTGCATGAAATATCTTTTTCTGGCCTTCACTTTCAGCCTGTATGTGTCCCTTGTTTTGAGGTGGGTCTCTTGTAGACAGCATACATAGGGATCTTGTTTTTGTGTCCATTCAGCCAGTCTTGTCTTTTGGTTGGGGCATTCAACCCATTTACATTTAAGGTAATTACTGATAAGTATAATCCTGTTGCCATTTACTTTGTTGTTTTGGATTTTAGTTTATAAACCTTTTCTGTGTTTCCTGCCTAGCTCTCTAGGCATTTGTTGAAGAGCTGGTTTGGTGGTGCTGAATTATCTCAGCCTATGCTTGTCTGTAAAGCTTTTGATTGCTGGGCATAGTAATCTGGGTTGTAGGTTTTTCTCTTTCATCACTTTAAGTATGTCCTGCCATTCCCTTCTGGCCTGAAGAGTTTCTATTGAAAGATCAGCTGTTATCCTTAAGGGAATCCCTTTGTGTTATTTGTTGCTTTTCCTTTGCTGCCTTTAATATTTGTTCTTTGTGTTTGATCTTTATTGATTTGATTGATGTGTCTTGGGATGTTTTGCCTTGGGTTTATCCTGTTTGAGACTCTGGGTTTCTTGGATTTGGGTGGCTATTTCCTTCCCCATTTTAGGGAAGTTTTCAACTATTATCTCCTCAAGTATTTTCTTATGCTCTTTGTTTTTGTCTTCTTCTGGGACTCCTATGATTCTAATGTTGAGGTGTTTAAGGTCCCAGCAGTCTCTGAGGTTGTCCTCATTTCTTTTAATTCTTTTTTCTTTTTTCCTCTCTGCTTCATTTATTTCCACCATTCTATCTTCCACCTCACTTATCCTATCTTCTGCCTCAGATATTCTACTGTTGGTTCCCTCTAGAGTGTTTTAGATCTCAGTTATTGCATTATTCATTAATGATTGACTCTTCTTTATTTCTTCCAGGTTCTTGTTAAACATTTCCCACATCTTCTCAATCCTTGTCTCTAGTCTATTTTCCTGTAACTCCATTTTGTTTTCAAGATTTTGCATCATCTTTACTATCATTATTCTGAATTCTTTTTTCAGGTAGACTCCCTATCTCCTCCACTTTTTTTTTTTGGTTTGGTGGGCACTTATCATGTTCCTTTATCTGCTGAATATTTCTCTGCCTTTTCATTTTGTTTAAATTGCTGTGTTTGGAGTGCCATTTCTGTAGGCTGGAAGTTCATGGTTCCTCTTTATTGTGGAGCCTGCTCCCTCTGGGTGGGGTTGGACTAATGGCTTGTCAAAGTTTCCTGGTTAGGGGACATTGTGTCTGTGTTCTGATGTGTGGAGCTGGATCTCTTTTCTCTGGAGTGCAATGAAGTGTCCAGTACATTCACTGGGGAGTCTATGGGTTTGGCATGACTTTGGGAAGCCTGTCTTTTAATGCTCAGGGCTGTGTTCCTGCTTTGCTGAAGAAGTAACATGGATGTCTTGCTCTGGAACTTGTTGGCTCTTGGGTGGAGCTTGGTTTCAGTGTAGGTATGGAGGCTTTTAGGTGAGCACTTATCTATTAATGTTCCTTGGAATGAGGCGTTCTCTGATGTCCTCAAGTTTTGGAGTTAAGCCTCCTGCTCTGGCTTTCAGTCTTATTCTTACAGTAGCCTCAAATCCTCATCCATACAGCACAGGTAATAAAACATCTAGGTTAATGGTGAAACTATTCTTCACAGCGAGGGACACTCAGAGAAGTTCACAGTTACATGGAGAAGAGAAGAGGGAGGAGGGAGATAGAGGTGATCAGGAGGAGAAGAGGGGGAGTCAAAAGGGAGAGACCAATCTAGCCAGTAGTCAGTTCCCTAAGTGTTCTCCACAGCCCAGAATATCCAGAGAGATTCACAGAGTTAAGTAGAGAAGAGAAGAGAAGGGGGAGGGAGGAGATAGAGATGACCTGGGGGAGAAAAGGCAGAGTCAAAAAAGAAAAGAGCAATCAAGCCAGTAATCAGACCCTTAAGTGAAAATGGATAATGAAGATTAGATTCATAAAGGTACAAAATTAATAACAAATATAAAAAAAAGATTAAAAATCTAGAGTAGAGGTTAGACTCTCAAAAATACAATATTAAAAATACAAAAAAGCAATCACAAAAATTGTAAAAAAAAATATATATGAAATAGGGTCTTTTTTTGCAAGGTTAAAAATGAAAATTAAAGAAGTAATAAAGGACTTAAATTTTTAAAAATATTAAAAAGTGATAATAGTAAAAAAAATATATAGGAATTTCTCTGGAGCTGTTTTGGGCAGTGTAGGGTCAGTTCAGTTTCAGATAGTTCCTTGTTCCAGCTTGTACTTATTCTCAAGGTCTGTAGGCCCCCTCCAATGCTTAGTCAATGTTTACTACAGGGTTTTAACCTGTTGCCTCTGTCACTTCCAGAGCAGTTCCCTCTTCTTTGTTTATTTTGGTTTCCTTGTTTGCAAGTCTAATTTCCACCCTGGCACAAGAGGGTGAAGGTGGTCACTTATTTAGGCTCACCTGTTCAGTTGTGTTGTGGGGAGGGAGGGACACTGCAAACAAGTATCACTGGCATGTGTGGGGACTACTTACAGTGTATGGACAACACTGGGTTTGCCCCAGCTCAGGGTTGCATGGGTTTCCTGGGTCTACACTGCTCAGGCTCCAGAGTGCTCTGCAGGGGCACTGTCCAAAGCAGGCCCTGCATTTCGTGCAATTCCCAGGTCTAAGTTGCTTAGGTTCTTAGGTACTCTGCAAGGGCACAGACTCAGTTGGGCATGAGTTTTGTGCCTTTCCCAGGTCTGAGCAGCTCAGGTGACCAGATGCTTGGCAAGCAGACTGTCTCATGTCAGCTGTGCATCTTAATCACATCCCTGGTCCCAACTGCTCAGTTTCCTGGGTGTGTCACAATAACATCGGTCTTAGGTGTGCCATGTATCTCTTCTGGGGAGCTGATCTCAGGCTGCAACCCTCCTGGTGGATGTCAACTGTCCAGTATCCCAGGAAGACGTGGCTAGCAACTGGGAACTTGTTCACAGTTTGGTGGAGGATGCCAGTCTCTGGGGTCGAGATTGCAGCAGCCCCTTGCCTTCTGGTTCTGGCTGTTGCATGCCTCCCTCTCTGCCTCTGGTTGGGGAGAGGGGCCTGTACACAGTTGGCTAGCTCTCCTCCTTTGGTATTCGCTCAATCCTTTGTTCTGTAAGGAGGCCAGGCTGTGCGTTAGAGACTTTTGAGGAAAAGTTCTCTCTCATTTTTTCTCTTTGGTGATCCACAGTTTGGATTGCTATCTCACCTTAGCTCCCTCAGATTATCCTCAGGCCATTCAGGCCTGGTCCTTACCCTAAGCACAGATTCTGCAGCTCGTGCCTCCCTGTCCAGCCCTTGCTGCTGGTGACAGACACGAGCCTCTGGGCCACTTTTCTGCTGGCAACTGTGGTTAGGTGTGTATTCTGTGAGGTTCTTTTTTTTCCTCCTGGTTATGTTACCCTCTGATTCCAAAACTTCCAACAGATCCGCCTATGAGAGGGTTTTCTACTATTTGGGAACTTCTTCACGACTCCCTCCCCAGGATGAGTCTCTGTCCTTAACTCTTTTGTCTCTCTTTTTGTCTTTTATAATTTGTCCTACCTCCTTTCAAAGAGAATGGGCTGCCTTTCTGGGTGCCTGGTGTCCTCCACCAGTATTCAGAAGTTGTTTTATGGAAGTTGCTCAGCATTCAAATGATCTTTTGATGAATTTGTGGGGGACAAAGTGGTTTCTTCATCCTATTCCTCTGCCATCTTGGGTGGAAACATTGTCCATAGCATTCCAAAAGGCTAATTGTTAGTGTTCTTCTTAAGCCAAAAGCTCTTATGATATCCAGTATGATTTGAATATGCAAGACATAATTTGTCTTGCAAATTTAGTCTTCAAGAAGACTAATTAATTCCATAAATGGAAGCGTATCATTATAACAATAAAATGAAGAAAAAAAGAACATAGCTCCGGTCAATAAATATTTCTGAGGACTGTATTAAGTGCTGAAAGTGTAAAGAATAAGAAACATTGACTCTGTCAGAGGAAAAGCTTGCAGAAAATGCAGATATTTGAAGAGGTTGTCTTTGTTTACTAAACATGGAAGTTATAATTGCAGAATGAGAGGACAGGGGAGAGAAGTCTACCTAAGGTTTCAGGAAAGGTTAGTAAATAAGTAATTTTGACTGAGCTGTGTTCTGAAGGATAAGTTAGAGTCACTCCAGTAAAGAAGGAGAGCAGGATATTCCAGGAAGAGGAAAGAAAAAGATCCAAGCTGTGCTACAGAATTATCGACATTTGGTTTTACTAAAATCTAAAAGGCAAGGGGCTAAAGATAGGTGAGGAGTCTGGGAAAAAATGAAGCTCAGGTTAGAGATTCTTCTGTCTCATGTATTAGGCATAGACATTGCTAAGCAACACTAAAAACATACGGTAAAAGCATGTGCCAAAGACATGATGAAAACAGTGTGGTGTACTTGAGTGGGAATCAGTGTAACAGACAGACCAGAACACATCCATAAAACACCTATAACAATTTAGATTATAATAAGGGTGGTATTTCAAATCCGCGGAGAAATGCATATGCCATGGAATAGTTACTGTTAGAAAGATTAGCTATTGATTCAGAAAAAAAGAAAGAATAGACTCTTCTTTTAACCATCCATGAAGATAAACTTCAGTTTAGTTAAGCAACCAGATAGGGAAAAAATATAAAAAGTATTTGGAGGCCATACTGGAGCAATTTTTTTTTTTAAATTGGAGATGGAAAAGGCTTCCTTAAATAAGACATAGATACCAGAAGCCATAAAAGAAAAAGATTGACAGATACAATTTCATAAAAATCAAAATTTATATCAGCACAATGAAAGGCATGATAGAGTTAAAATATGAGTGACATACAGAGAAAATTATTTGCAGTATATTTAATGGGTGATTGATCATTGTGTAGATTGTATACAAAGCTTCTATAAATCATTCAAAAATAGAAATATGGGTGGAGGTTATCAATAGGCAATTTACAGGAGAAATATAAAAGGCTTTCACGTTTATACACATGAAAAGGTACTTATCAACAAAATATGAAAATCTGAAGAAAAAATAATAGCAAACATTGCTTGAGATACTGAGAAACAGCCACTTTCATGCATGGTTAGTAGAAGTGTGAATTATTAGAAGGCAATTTAGCAGTGATCTCTTCAAATAAATAATTCACTCTAATGGGCATCCATCCCAACAATCTGTGATTTCTGTTTGGGAATCAAAACACTTTCAGATAAGCTGGCTCCACCTATTAGCTTCAGAGGAGTGACATATGACTTAAGCCAGTCAGGACATTCTATTCCTATGGCCACAATGGTTGATGGTACAGGAGTAGACTTGTGAACTAAGCTAATCAAACAGAGAAATGCAAGGACTTTTGCTTAGAATTCAGAGCCAAAGCACCTCTTCTTTCTTGTTGGATGTAGATGGGGAAACATGATGCTACAGTAGTTAACCAGGATCAGTGAGGTGAATTACCCTTAGCAGGAAGTGACTGTTAGAGAAGGCAGAAGAGAAAGGTGGAGAGAAATGGGACTCATTGGGTCAAACCTTTCCGAAAGCAAGATTTTCACTTGGAGTTTGAATTAAACCAGCCTATAATTCCCCTTCTCACATATACAGGTCTGCATTGAGTTGTTTATCACTTGCAGTCCAAAGATACCTAATTGATAATGTATATAAGCTTTAACTGAGTAATTTAATTTATATGAATCTACTGTAAAGAAATGCTTGGACTCAAGCACAAGAATGTTCAGTGCAGCATTGTTTGTAACAAGTGAAAAATTGGAAACAAGCTAAGTAACTACCAACTGAAGAGTCATTAAATAAATTATAGATCCACAAATACAATGTCACATAGCTGCTAAAAATAATTAAGTAGACTTCTATTACTTTTTTTGGCGGGGGGCCTATGTAATAATTTAATACCCAGAATGCAGGCAAGTTTGGCCTTGGAGTACAAAATGAAGCAGGGCAAAGGCTAACAGAGTTTCGTCAACAGAACACACTGGTCTAGCAAACACCCTTTTCCAACAACACAAGAAACAATTCTACACATAGAAATCACCAGATGGTCAATACTGAAATCAGATTGACTATGTTCTTTGTAGCCAAAGATGGAGAAGCTCTCTACAGTTAGTAAAAATGGGAGCTGACTATAGCTCAAATTGTGTGCTGCAGTTTCCTTGTGACCCCATGAAGTGTATCTCTCCAAGCTCCTCTGTCCATGGGATTCTCTAGGCAAGAATACTGGAGTGGATTGCCATGCCCTCCTCCAGGGGATCTTCCTGATCTAGGGATCGAACCAGCATCTCTTACATCTAACCTGCATTGGCAGGTGGGTTCTTTACCACTAGCGCCACTGGGGTGCTCAGAGCATGACCTCCTTATTGAAAAATTCAGGCTTAAGTTAAAGAAAGTAGGGAAAGCCATTAGGCCATTCACATACAACCTAAGTCAAATCCCTTATGATTATACAATGGAGGTGACAGTTTTGAAGGATTAGATCTGGTAGACAAAATGCTTGAAGAACTACAGACAGAAATTTGCAACATTGTACAGGAGGCAGTGACCTAAACCATCTGAAAAAAAGAGAAATGCAAGAAGACAAAGTGGTTGTGCGAGGAAGCTTTACAAATAGCTGAGAAAAGAAGAGAATCAAAAGGCAAGTGAGAAAGGGAAAGATAGACCCAACTGAACGTAGAGTTCCAGAGAACAGTAAGGAGAGATAAGAAGGCCTTCTTAAATGAACAAGGCAAAGAAATAGAGGAAAACAATAGAATGGGAAAGACCAGAGGTTTTTCAAAAAATTTGGAGATATCAAGGGAACATTTCAGGTAAGAATGGGCACAATAAAGAACAGAGGATGAGATGGCAGGATGGCATCACCGACTCAATGGACATGAGTTTGAATAAACTCTGGGTGTTGGTGATGGACAGAGAGGCCTGGCGTGCTGCAGTCCATGGGGTCGCAAAGAGTCGGACACGACTGAGTGACTGAACTGACAGAGGATTGAGAATTTGGGGATTATGAAGGAGAACTTTCATTGTACATTATCCAATATGAACTTATTACATGGGTTATAGTAAAAATATAATTACATAGTAAATATGTATATTTCTTTTAAAAATGGAAACCTATTCTGTATCTAAATCATGTTATGCCCTTATACATAGGCTAATGGTTCTACAGTTTTAGTCTGGTCAATGATCACCCAAAGTGAAGTTTCCTGGACCCCAACCCAGTGAATCTGAATTGGCACATATGTTGAGTAACATGATTTGAAGCTGTCAGAGCACAACTAGATGTTCATATACATGCTATGCTGCATGGAGTAGTAATTTGGGTGGGACATAGTCAAGATGGGAGACAAATTAAAAAATCATTGAGGTAGTTTAGGTGAAGGACAAGGGTTTGAGCAAGTATCAAACTAGTGAGACAATGATATAATCCAGCTAGAGGACTTAGAATATTATCTGACACATAGTAGACACTAAATAAATGTTAACCTCCACCTAACCCTGTAGCAGAATGGAATTGGACCACTATCTTATTCCACTCACAAAAATAACTCAAACCACATTAGAGAATTAAACATAAGACCAGAAACTGTAAAGTGTCTAGAGGAAACACACAGAAAAAGTTCCTTGACATTGGTGTTGCCAGTAATTACCTGGATATGACACCAGAAGTACAGACAACAAAAGCATAAATAAACAAGTGGGACTACATCAAAACAAAAAGCTTCTATATAGTAAAAGAAAAAAACATCAACAAATTACAAAGGCGACTTATGGAATGGGAGACAATATTTAAAAATCACATATCTGATAAGGAGCTAGCATCAAAAAGATATAAGAAATTCATACAATTAAGTTGCAAAAACAAATAAATGACCTGATTATAAAACAGAGGAAGTGAATAGACATTTTTCCAAAGATGTACAAATGGTCACTGGACACATGAAGAAATGCTCTATACCATTAATTATCAGGGAAATACAAATCAAAACCACAGGAGATATCACCTCACACATGTTAGAATGGCTGTCATCAAAAAGAGGAAAGATAAATGTTGGTGAGATGGTAGAGAAAAGGGAAACTTTGACACTGTTGGTGGGGAATGTTAATTGGTATAGCCTCTGTTGAACACAGCATGGAGGTTCCTCAAAAAAATTAACGGAAATACCATATGATTCAGCAATATACTTCTGGGTATATATTCAAAGGAAATGAAAATAGGATCTTGAAAAGATATTTTCACTGCCATGTTCTTTATTCCATTATTCCCAGTAGCCAAGATATAGAAACAATCTAATCATTGGATAAAGATGTGATAATCCACACAATGGAATATTATTTAGCCAGAAGAAAATCCTGCTGTGTGTGACAACTTGGATGCACCTTTGGTATTATGCTAAGTGAAATAAGTCATACAGAGAAAGAAAAATACTGTGTGGTATTACTTGGATGTGAAATCTAAAAAAGCTGAACTCAGAGAAACAGAGAGTAGAGTGATGGAATGGAGCTAGTGGGGACAGAGAAAATGGGGAGATGTTGGTTAAAGTGTATAAACCTCCAGTCATAATATTACTAAATCTTGGTGATTATAGTTATTAATGCTGTGTTATATACTTGAAAGTTACTAAGAGAGTAGATCTTAAGTGTTCTCATCACAAAAAAGAAACGGGAGTTGTGTGATAGAATGGAAGTCTTAGCTAATCCTGTAGTGGTTATTATTTTGCTATATATACGTGTACTAAATCAACACTGTATACCTTAAACTTACATAATGTTATATGTCAATTCTATCTCAATAAAGCTGGGAAGGGAAGAAGTCTGCATTTAAAATGTAAATTTTATAAGCAATAAATGTTGCTTTCAAATCTTAAGAAAATTAGCCTCAACCATTAGCCTCAACCTCGACCACTACTCTATTACTACTACTATGAAGGACTCTAAAATATTTGAAAATAAGAATCAGTAATAAGTGAGAACACAAGAGATATTGTGCACGCTCAACTGCTCAGTCATGTCCGACTCTTTACAACCCCATGGAGCATAGCCTGCCAGACTCCTCTGTCCGTGGGATTTTCCCAGCAAGAAAACTAGAGTGGGTTGCCATTTCCTCCTTCAGAGGATCTTTCCAAATGAGGGCTCAAACTCACATCTCCTGTGTCTTCTGCATTGGCAGGCAGATTCTTTACCACTGAACTACCTGAGAATCCCTTCTAATAAGATATTAAAAGAACCTGATTGATACAAAATCAATATTAATGCTTTAATATTTTATATTTGTGAATAAATTTGTGTAAATTCTATACCATGAAATATAAAGTATAACTTCTTTTCTAATACCCATGAATAAGTGTCAAAAACTGACAAAGACAAAGTAAAAATTATGCAATGATTAAAAACCTTGTGTATTAGAAGCTATGGGGTACTTCTGAGCTGTACTTACAGGAGATATATCCTTAAATACCTAAATAAAAAAATAGAATGAAACAAAATTGAATTAAGCATTCAATTTAAGAAGTTTGAAAATGACAACAAAATAAATAAAAAGAAAATGCACAGAAGAGTTAATGAAGATACAAGAATAAATTGAGTTAGAAAATAGGAAAGTAACAGAACTAATCAAATGGAAAACTTGCTTTTTGAAATAAGCAATAAATTAGATAAACAAAGCTAATTGAGCCAAGAAAAGAGAGAAGTTACAAATATGAAAAATGAGAAATGATTTAGCAGCAAATAACCACACACAGACACATGCACACACATACACTCATGGAAGTCAAAAAGCAAGAGATTACTTTGCTCAAATCTCTGCAAAAAAATTGGAAAGTTTGATAAAAAGGAAAAATTCCTAGGAAAATGTAATTTACTTATTACAAGTCTAGAAAAGACTGAAACTCTGAATAGAATGATTTTAATGGAAGATATAATGTTGTAAAAGTAATTTCCTTTGGAAAAACATCCTGTGAAGTCTACCTCATCTTTAAAATGTAAATATTTCCAAAGCTATTTAAACTGCTGCAGCTCACAGAAAAATAAGTTTAAAATGTATAACAAGTATAGTAAACTCTGGAAATAATGCTGAAATCAAAAACTTTGGATCAGCTTCATTCACAAATACTGAGACAAAATCCTAGGTTAAATATTAGCAAACAGAGTTCCATAGCACATTAAATTAATGAGATATCATAATGTTTATTTTAAGAAGGCAAACTGTGGCTCAATAAGAGGAGAAAATGGTTTGACCACCTTCACCTATGCTGAAAAAGCATGGGACAAAATTCATGATCCATTCTTCACAAAAAACATTCAAAAATGGAAAATAAAATAGAAAGTACAGAAATAGATCCAAGTGTACAATGCCAATAGTATATTCTAAAGGTGGCATCTCAAATCAGAAGAATAATAAATGGTGAATCCACTCAGGCAGTGGTAGATGATTATCAGCTCAGTTCAGTCACTCAGTCGTGTCCAACTCTTTGTGACCCCACGGACTGCAGCACGCCAGGCTTCCCTGTCCGTCACCAACACCCAGAGTTTATTCAAACTCATGTCCATTGAGTCGGTGATGCCATCCATCCACCTCATCCTCTGTCATCCCCTTCTCCTCCTGCCCTCAATCTTTCCCAGCATCATGGTCATTTCAAATAAGTCAGTTCTTCGTATTTGGTGGCTAAAATATTGGAGCTTCAGCTTCAGCAACAATCCTTCCAGGGACGTTCAGGACTGATTTCCTTTAGGATGGACTGGTTGGATCTTCTTGCAGTCCAAAGGACTCTCAAGAGTCTTCTCCAACACCACAGTTCAAAAGCATCAATTCTTCGGCGCTCAGCTTTCTTCACAGTCCAACTCTCACATCCATACATGGCCACTGGAAAGACCATAGCCTTGACTAGACGGATCTTTGTTGGCAAAGTAATGTCTCTGCTTTTGAATATACTATCTAGGTTGGTCATAACTTTTCTTCCAAGGAGTAAGCGTCTTTTAATTTCTTGGCTGCAATCACCATCTGCAGTGATTTTGGAGCCCAAACAAATAAAATCTGACACGGTTTCCGCCGTTTCCCCATCTATTTCCCATGAAGTGATGGGACCAGATGCCATGATCTTCGTTTTCTGAATGTTGAGCTTTAAGCCAACTTTTTCACTCTCCTCTTTCACTTTCATCAGGAGGCTTTTGAGTTCCTCTTCACTTTCTGCCATAAGGGTGGTGTCGTCTGTATATCTGAGGTTATTGATATTCCTCCCGGCAATCCTGATTCCAGCTTGTGCTTCTTCCAGCCCAGCATTTCTCATGATGTACTCTGCATAGAAGTTTAATAAGCAGGGTGACAGTATACTGCCTTGACGTACTCCTTTTCCTATTTGGAACCAGTCTGTTGTTCCATGTCCAGTTCTAACTGTTGCTTCCTGACCTGCATATAGGTTTCTCAGGAGGCAGGTCAGGTGGTCTGGTATTCCCATCTCTTTC
>SJYQ01001996.1:317770-338212 GCA_006410935.1 Redunca redunca
TTTTTTGTACAGTTCTTCTGTGTATTCTTGCCACCTCTTCTTAATATCTTCTGCTTCTGTTAGGTCCATACCATTTCTGTCCTTTATCGAGCCCATCTTTGCATGAAATGTTCCCTTGGTATCTCTAATTTTCTTGAAGAGATCTCTAATCTTTCCAATTCTGTTGTTTTCCTCTATTTCTTTGCATTGATCATTGAGGAAGGCTTTCTTATCTCTTCTTGCTATTCTTTGGAACTCTGCATTCAGATGCTTATATCTTTCCTTTTCTCCTTTGCTTTTCACTTCTCTTTTCACAGCTATTTGTAAGGCCTCCCCAGACAGCCATTTTGCTTTTCTGCATTTCTTTTCCATGGGGATGGTCTTGATCCCTGTCTCCTGTACAATGTCACAAACCTCATTCCCTAGTTCATCAGGCACTCTGTCTATCAGATCTAGGCCCTTAAATCTATTTCTCACTTCCACTGTATAATCACAAGGGATTTGATTTAGGTCATACCTGAATGGTCTAGTGGTTTTCTCTACTTTCTTCAATTTAAATCTTAATTTGGCAATAAGGAGTTCATGATCTGAGCCACAGTCAGCTCCTAGTCTTGTTTTTGTTGACCGTATAGAGCTTCTCCATCTTTGGGTGCAAAGAATATAATCAATCTGATTTTGGTGTTGACCATCTGGTGATGTCCATGTGTAGAGTCTTCTCTTGTGTTGTTGGAAGAGAGTGTTTGCTATGACAAGTAGATGATTATAACTATTTGTTAAATTCTACTTATATGCTTTGTGCACAAGTCTCTGTGTATGATATTCACAGTAAAATAATATACAAATGGTAAAAATCCTACTTTAGCAAACTAAGGTGTCTTAGGGGCTTCCCTGGTGGCTCAGAGGGTAAAGAGTCTGGGGGAGACCTGGGTTTGATCCCTGAGTTGGGAAGTCCCCTGGAATGGCAACCTATTCCAGTACTCTTGCCTGGAAAATTCCATGGATGGAGGAGCCTGGTAGGCTACAGTCCATGGGGTCATAAATAGTCAGACACAAATGAGTGACTTCACTTGCACTCACTTCACTAAGGTGCATTATACAGCTTTTTTCATCTATGGGTATGTTTGTTACTTAATACACAAGGAACTCCTAGAATAAGTAAGAAAAACACAGGAAATCCCATAGAAAAATAAATGGCATACAAATAGGCAGTTCATAGAAGGAAAGTATGAATAGCTATCAAGTGTATAAATAAATGTTTTTCTTTAATCAGGGAAATTAAACCCACAAAGAAATACTGGCTTACACTTATCTGCTTGGCCAAACTTTAGAAAGGGGGTGAAGTACCAAGTGCTGATGGAGAATGTGAGAAAACAAGGTTCATGAAGGCAAAGATGTTTTCCAGTTTTGAATCTCCACAGTAAAAGAGTCTTTGCAGGCATAGATGCCAATTTGCAGGCACCAGTGTCCTGTATTTATGGTTGGATGGTCCACTTCCACACTGATTCTGGACTTGGCCATGTGACTTATTTTGACTGATGAAAAATAATATTAAAGCGTGATCCAATTAGAGATTTGCAACGTGTCTGTTCTCTGGTACTTAACCTCTCTTGCTGTTTTTCGGACCCTGAGGTGACCATGTAAAGAAGGCCAGGCTAGCCTCCTAGACAGTGAGAGGCTTGTGGAGCAGAGGTAAGCTAAGACTCTGGTAGTTTGAGAGAATCAGCCTCCAGCTGAGTTGGCGGAGCATGGCAGAGCCCGGCAGAGATCAGCTAAGACTAGCAGAAAAGTGCTTGGCTGAGTTTAGCTTAAAGTACTGATTTACACAATTGTGGACTAAACAAATGTTCATTCTTAAGGCACTAAGATTTTGGGGTAATTTGTTATGTAGCAAAGTTAACCATTTTACCTGCTTATAGGAATATACATGGAAAGTAAAGGAGTGCTTAGTAAAATTTTGTTGAGTAAATGAATGTAAACACCTTTCAGGGATATATACATATCTAAAAATATATTTAACACATTAGAAAGAGTGACTTTATGGGGAAAGAGAGCATGAGAATGGTAAGGGGAAATTATAGGGAAGAAAGTGGCAATGATTTTGAAGGCTAGAGTTCACAGCAAGGGGTAACTCATAGATTTGGATGGAAGATGATTTACATTTTGTATATACTGAAATTAGAAAATCTACCTGGAGAGGAGCGACTGAACTGAACCGAACTGATGTGGAGAGGAAGATAATGAAACAGCTAAATTATCTATTAGAATTTAAGTCTTTTCAGTTCAGTTCACTTGCTCAGTCATGTCTAACTCTTTGCGACCCCATGGACTGCAGCACGCCAGGCTTCCCTGTCCATTGCCAAATCCTGGACCTTGCTCAGTCATGTCCGTTGAGTCAGTGATGCCATCCAACCACCTCATCCTCTGTCATCCCCTTCTCCTCCTGCCTTCAATTTTTCCCACAATTAGGGTCCTTTCCAATGAGTCAGTTCTTTGAATCAGGTGGCTGAAGTATTAGAGCTTCAGCTTCAGCATCAGTCTTTCCAATGAATATTCAGGACTGATTTCCTTTAGGATTGACTGGCTTGATCTCCTTGCTATTGAAGGGACTCTCAAAAGTCTTCTCCAACATAGTTCAAAAGCATTAATTCTTTGGCCCTCAGCGTTCTTTATGGTCCAATTCTCACATCCATACATAACTACTGGAAAAACCATAGCTTTGACTAGACAGAAATTTGTCAGCAAAGTAATGTCTCTGCCTTTTAATATGTTGTCTAGGTTTGTCATAGCTTTTTTTCTGAGTAGCAAGCATCTTTGAATTTCATGGCTGTAGTTACCATCTGCAGTGATTTTGGAGCCCCACAGAATAAAGTCTGTCACTGTTTCCATTGTTTCCCTATCTATTTGCCATGAAGTGATGGGACAGGATGCCATAATCTTAGTTTTTTGAATGTTGAGTTCTAAAGCCAGCATTTTCACTCTCCTCTTTCACTCTCCCAGATTGGTAGGTGCCTAATATATTACTAGAGGAGAGTGGAGAAGTAACTCCAGAAAGAAAGAAGAGACAGGCCAGGTGAAAACAACACGCAGTTGTGGATGTGACTGATGATGGAAGTAAAGCCTGATGCTGTACAGAACAATATTGCATAGGAACCTGGAATGTTAGGTCCATGAATCAATGTAAATTGGAAGTGGTCCAACAGGAGATGAACACTGACATTTTAGGAATCAGTGAATTAAAATGGACTAGAATGGGTGAATTTAACTTAGATGACCGTTATATCTACTACTGTGGGAAAGAATACTTTAGAAGAAATGGAGTAGCCCTCATAGTCAACAAAAGAGTCTGAATTCAATGCAGTACTTGGGTGCAGTTCAAAAATGACAGAATGATTTCTGTTTGTTTCCAAGGCTGCTGATGCTGCTGCTGCTAAGTCGCTTCAGTCATGTCCGACTCTGTGTGACCCCACAGATGGCAGCCCACCAGGCTCCCCTGTCCGTGGGATTGTCCAGGCAAGAACACTGGAGTGGGTTGCTATTTCCTTCTCCAATGCATGAAAGTGAAAAGTGAAAGTGAAGTCGCTCAGTTGTGTCCGACCCCATGGACTGCAGCCTACCAGGCTCCTCTGTCCATGGGATTTTCCAGGCAAGAGTACTGGAGTGGGTTGCCATTGCCTTCTCCAGTTTCCAGGGAAAACCATTCAATATCATAGTAATCCAAGTATATGCCCCAACCACTAATGTGAAGAAGCTGAAGCTGAACGGTTCTATGGTGGTCTACAAGATCTTCTAGAACTAACACCAAAAAAAAAGATGTCCTTTTCATCATCAGTTCAGTTCACTAGCTCAGATGTGTCCGACTCTTTGCGACTCCATGAATCACAGCATGCCAGGGCCCCCTGTCCATCACCAACTCCTGGAGTTCACTCAGACTCATGTTCATCATGTCAGTGATGCCATCCAGCCATCACATCCTCTGTCCTCTTCTCCTCCTGCCCCCAATCCCTCCCAGAATCAGGGTCTTTTCCAATGAGTCAAATCTTTGCATAAGGTGGCCAAAGTATTGGAGTTTCAGCTTCAGCATCAGTCCTTCCAATGAACACCCAGGACTGATCTTTAGTTGGATCTCCTTGCAGTCCAAGGGACTCTCAAGAGTCTTCTCCAACACCACAGTTCAAAAGCATCAATTCTTTGGCGGACAACTCTCACATCCATACATGACCACTGGAAAAACCATAGCTTTGACTAGACAGACTTTAGTCAGCAAAGTAATATCTCTGGCTTACAATATGCTATCTAGGTTGGTCATAACTTTTCTTCCAAGGAGTAAGCGTCTTTTAATTTCTTGGCTGCAGTCATCATCTGCAGTGATTTTGGAGCCCAAGTAAATAAAGTCTGACACTGTTTCCATTGTTTCCCCATCTATTTCCCATGAAGTGATGGGACCAGACGCCATGATCTTAGTTTTCTGAATGTTGAGCTTTAAGTAAATATTTTCACTCTCCTCTTTCACTTTCATCAAGAGGCTTTTGAGTTCCTCTTCACTTTCTGCCATAAAGGTGGTGTCATCTGCATATCTGAGGTTATTGACATTTCTCCCGGCAATCTTGATTCCAGCTTGTGCTTCTTCTGGCCCAGCATTTCTCATGATGTACTCTGCATAGAAGTTAAATAAGCAGGGTGACAATATACAGCCTTGACATACTCCTTTTCCTATGTGGAACCAGGTGACTGGAATGCAAAAGTAGGAAGTCAAGAGATACCTGGAGTAAGAGGCAAGTTTGGCCTTGGAATATAAAATGAAGCAGGTTAAAGGCTAAGAAAGTTTTGCCAAGAGAATGCTCTGGTCATAGCAAACACCCTCTTCCAACAACACAAGAGAATACTCTACACATGGACATCACCAATGGTCAATACTGAAATCAGATTGATTTTATTCTTTGCAGCCAAAAATGGAGATGCTCTATACAGTCAGCAAAAACAAGACTGGGAGCTGACTGTGGCTCAGATCATGAACTCCATATTGTAAAATTCAGACTTAAATTGAAGAAAGTAGGGAAGACCACTAGACCATTCAGGTATGACCTAGATCAAATCCCTTACCATTATACAGTGGAAGTGAGAAATAGATTCAAGGGATGAGATTGATAGAGTGCCTGAAGAACTATGAACAGATGTTCATGACTTTGTACAGGAGGTGGTCAAGGTCATCAGTGGTAGTCTGAGGAGATTTTACAAATAGCTGTGAAAAGAAGAGAAGCTAAAGGCAAAGGAGAAAAAGAAAGATATAAGCATCTGAATGAAGAATTTCAAAGAATAGCAAGGAGAGGTAAGAAAGCTTTCCTAAGTAATCAATGCAAAGAAAAAGAGGAAAACAATAGAATGGGAAAGACTAGAGATGTCTTCTAGAAAACTAGAGATACCAAGGAAATATTTCATGCAAAGATGGGCACAATAAAGGACAGAAACAATATGGACCTAACAGTAGCAGAATATATTAAGAAGAGGTGGCAACAATACACTAAAGATCTATACAAAGATCTTAGTAACCCAGATAATCATGATGGTGTGATCACCCACCTAGAGCCAGACATCCTGGAATGTGAAGTCAAGTGGGCCTTAGGAAGCATCACTATGAACAAAGCTAGTGGAGGTGATAGAATTCCAGCTAAGCTATTTCAAATCCTAAAAGGTGATGCTGTGAAAGTGCTGCACTCAATATGCTAGCAAATTTGGAGAACTCAGCAGTGGCCACAGGACTGGAAAAGTCATTTTTCATTTCAATCCCAAAGAAAGGCAATGCCAAAAAATGCTCAAACTACCACACAATTGTACCCATCTCACATGCTAGCAAAATAATGCTCAAAGTTCTTCAAGGCAGGCTTCAACAGTATGTGAATCAAAAACTTCCAGATGTTCAAGCTGGATTTGGAAAAGGCAGAGGAACCAGAGATCAAATTGCCAACATCCGTTGGATCATAAAAAAGCAAGACAGTTCTGGAAAAAGATCTACTTCTTTATTGACTATGCTGAAGACTTTGACTGTGTGGATCACAGCTAACTCTTGAAAATTCTTAACAAGTCTTTTAGTCTGTGATTTTAAACAAATGGAACAGGAAAAAAAGAACAGAGTAATTTTTCCATTTAGTTTCTTACCAATTCTAAAACGACTTTGAGCAATGTTGTATGTAGTCCCAGGTTGAAAATAAAAGTGTTAGTCACTCAGTCCAGACTCTTTGCGACCCCATGGACAATAGCCAGAGAAGTTTCTGTGTCCTTGGAATTCTCCAGGCAAGAATATTGGACTGGGTAGCTGTTCTTTTATCCAGGGGATTTTCTCAACCTAGAGATTAAACCTGGGTCTCCTGCATTGTAGGCCGATTCTTTCCTGTCTGAGTCACCAGGGAAGCCCTTAGTTCTAGGTTGCCCAGTTAAAAATATGGATACTCATTCTTGTGGACAAAGATTTATAAGCATCAAAAAAATTAAAGGCTATCCTGTAGGTTTGGAAGAGCCACTGGCCTACACATATGCAATTTTGTTTATATGGTACAAACAGGTGTCCTTTGGGAAGGAGATTTAATAAGCAGATGTAGAAATCATGGTATCTTTTTATTTTTATTTTTGGCCATATNACTCCATTGTGTATATGTACCACTGCTTTCTTATCCATTCATCTGCTGATGGACATCTAGGTTGTTTCCATGTCCTGGCTATTATAAACAGTGCTGCAATGAACATTGAGGTTCATGTGTCTCTTTCTATTCTGGTTTCCTCGATGTGTATGCCCAGGAGTGGGATTGCTGGGTCATAAGGCAGTTCTATTTGCAATTTTTAAAGGAATCTCCACACTGTTCTCCATAGTGGCTGTACTAGTTTGCATTCCCACCAACAATGTAAAAGTGTTCCCTAATGAGGCTGTGACTCATTAATGTCAGCGGAAAGGACCATGGACTTTGGATTCAAAGTGTTAGTAGTTTTGCAATCTTGGGGTCACCAGTCTCTTAATGTCTCACTTAAAATGGAGATCATATTACCCACTTTGCAACTTAAAGATTTTTTTTTTTCAGAATTTTATGAGACAACAGAATTGAAGGGATTTGTCAAATGTGAAGTCACACAAGTTAATGGGAGGGCCTGTGTGGTGACCACCTTGTTTGATCCATTTTCTGTATCTTATGTGTGATGGCATATCAAGCCTTTTTCTACAACACAGTCAATGTTATTCTTAATCTAATTATCATTTAAGCCTTGCTGAGCTCTTTGAGACATAGTAGACCTTTGAAAAATTTTCTGTTTTTATTCACTGTAACTGTCAGATGCAGTATGTAGTAACTAACCCTGTTACGGAATGTCTTCTAATTTTGCAAGGAGTTTAAAATGTGAAGAGGGGGATAATAAACACAGCAACTTGTGAACAAAATGAAATTTCTTACTCAGGCCCCTGGATAGCTCTAGTTAACATGCTCATAATTACAGTGTTAGTTCTAAGAAGGTCATTTGTGATTAAAAGAATACTGAAGAATATTTGTTTCATAAAAGAGATGACTTTGTAATAAATGTCTTCCCAGGTCTACACTCCCTTAAGTATTTTGTTGGGCAGAGTACTTGGAGAGTCAGTTTGGTGATGATATATAAAAACTTAGTCTTTATTCATAACTATTTAAAAAGTCCATATTAAGATTGTTTTATATGTAAAATTAGTTGGTTTAATTCTTCAGGCACTTTTGTTAATATTTTTCTTTCACCACGGAAAGAGTAGATTCTTCTGCTTACTCTCTCTTACTCTCACCTAGAGCAAGAGTCCCTTTAGCAATATCCTGGCTGAACTTCATCTAGCCTCAGTTTGCCAATCTCAGGGCCAGTTCCTCTGAAAGCATTCTCCTTTGGTAATTGTTCCAGTGAAACACCCACGTTTGGTTCCGCTTGTCTTAATTCTATCCTGTGGGGCAAGATGAAATATGTGTCCTTTTCTCCCTGGCTCAAGTGTAGGGTTTACAGGAAAACTCTTTGGCAGATATTTTATTCCTTGCCCTTACCACTGCTCCTTCTTCCCCTGTCTTCTCCCCTGATGAAAATCACAGATGTAATGATTCAGTCACAGTTTCACTTTCCGTAAGTTCCATGCCCCCTGCCACCTCTCTCCTCAGATATCTCTATGGTTTTACCTGAAGTCAGGAAAACATTCTTAGCCTAACATTTCAAATATTTCCACTTTCCCTTTCTACAGGTTTCTCTAAAGTCTTCAAATTTTAGCCAGTGTATTTAGAATGCATATTGAAGAGATTTTGAATTTTTCTGAAGAAGTGATTAATGATAAATATTTACACTTTTTTTGGTTATAAAAATGTATTTTATATTAGTATGAATCTAAGAGTGTCAGCTGAAGGGATCAACTCAGCCCGTAAAAACCATGAGTTAGAAGGGGACTTTGTGCCCTGCATGCTTCTTTTTGCCATAATGCAGGGCACATTGTAGGTCCTCGAGTAATGCTGAATCAGTTAAATGCAAAAATCAGACAGAGAAAAATTTATACACATGTACTTGTGTTCGGGACTGAAAAACAAGGTCTAAAATATCTTGGGACATAGTAGGCAGTTGGGATAGTGGGAAAGGAGCAGAATTCGGTTAGCCTCTGCCAGGAAGGAAAAACATTTTGATTAGATAAGCTTATTTCCACAACATATATCCTTTTAGTTGCATTGGAGGTATAGCTAAGGACTGTGGTAGTCGCTCAGTCGTGTCCGACTCTTTGCAAAACCACGGACTGTAACCCGCCAGGCTTCCCTGTCCACGGAATTCTCCAGGCAAGAATACTGGAGTGGATTGCTATTCCTTTCTCCAGAAGAACTTCCCAACCTAAGGATCAAACCCTGGTCTCCTGCATTGCAGGTAGATTCTTTATCATTTGAGCTACAGGGGAGGTATAGCCAAGAAGGATTCAAACTGAATACTTCTTTGGTGGGTGTCTCTACCAATGAACAGAAAATACGAAAAAATATCCCTGTAAATGAAGTCATACTGTAAAAATGTCCCTGTGATAGACTGCATAGACTCCCTATGTTCTGTGATTATTTCCTGAAAGGAGAATGAGTCCATTCTTGATTGTTCTTCTCTCTCCTTAGAGGCAGCTGATTCCCTACAGCTAAGACTTCTAATTATCATCTTTGCCCTACCCTGCTAAAATTGCTCTATTTAATAAAACTTTCACTCTACAACTGTACTGGTCACAAGAGAAGCTAGTGGAGTGTGAATAATAGGCAGAAACACAGTAGTTGGGGAGTGGTGTGGGTATGATTCCCTGGTGGCTCAGTCGGTAAAGAATCCGGCTGCAATGAGAGGGAACTGGATTCCATCCCTGGGTTGGGAAGATCCCCTGAAGGAGGGCATGGAACCCACTCCAGTCTTCTTGCCTGGAGAAAACCCATGGACAGAAAAGCCTGGCAGGCTGAAGTCCATGGAGTCGTAAAGAGTTGGCTAGGACTTGGTGACTATGTGCATGTGTGCACACACACACACACACTTTGGGAAAGGAGTTCCCCCATCAAGTTAATTAACACATCCATCACCTCATGTATTTACCTTTTTTTTTGAGTATATCATTTAAGTTTTACTCTCTCAGCAATCTTCAGTCGTACAATACAATGTTATCATCTATAGTCATTATGAAATACATTGGGTCCTCAGATCATATTCTTTCTATAACTGAAAGTTTGTACCCCTTTGCTAACCTCTCCTATTCCTCTCCTTCCCAGACCCTGGCAACCACTTTTATCCTTTCCATTGCTAGGAGTTTGACCTTTTCCTCAGATTTCACATATAGGTCATACCATGTAGTACTTGTTCTGTTTATTCTCTCTCTTAAAAAAATTATTTATTTTAATTGGAGAATAATTTATTTACAATATTGTGATGGTTTTTGTCATACATCAGTATAAATTGGCCTTAGGCATACATGTGACCACCCCCCACCCACCTCCTTTCCCACCCCATCCCTCCAGACTGTCACATAGCACTGGCTTCCGGTGCTCTGGATCATACATCAACCCCCACTGGCTATCTATTCTACATATGGTAATGTATATGTTTCAGTGCTATTCTCTCAAATCATCTGGCTTGTTTCATTCAGCATACATACCCTCGAGGTTCATCCATGTTATAAAAAATGGTACAATGTCCTTCTTTTAAAGGTTAAATGATAATTCCATTGTCTATATACCATATTTTTTTTGTATCCATTTTCCTTCAGTGAATATTTGGGTTATTTATATACCTAGGCTATTGTGAACAGTGCTGCAATGAACATAGGAGTACAAATAGTTCTTTGAGACAGTGATTTTGTTTCCTTTGGATACATGCCCAAAAGTGGGATTGCTGAGTCATTATGGTAGTTCTATTTTTAATTTCTTGAGGAATTTCCATGCTGTTTTCCATAGCGGAAAGGCAGAGTCTTTAAATAAAATAAATTAAGCTTTATGAAAATATCAGTTTTTAAAAATTCACAGAAGTAACATTTTTAGCAGAAACTAAAATAAAAGGTAACCACTCTGGTGCTGAATAATGGTTTGGAGGTACATTGGTGGCAGGAGGGCTGGGACACCAGGAGGGGATTCTGGAGCTCACAGGACATCACTTGGATGGGAGTGTGGCTGGCTGTCTAAGCTAACAAGAATTTGTACAAACTTGGGATTTGATGAATCCTTCTCTTGTACCAAGGATGTGTTGATTGGAAATATCATCACAATTACCCTGCCAAGGGCAGGAAAAGTCAGATGAAAATTGTCAAGTCTGGAGAAATTTTTATGACCTGGCAATTCAGTTGTCAGGATAGTTCTGTGGTTCTCTCTAAAGATTGAAGTTTTGAACCAAATTTAAACTGTCATTTTCAAAATATCTGTCACTGTTGTTTTATTTTTCTGTTTATAAGGAAGACCCAAAATAAGTTGCTTTCATGCTTCAAGTGCAATCCAGGTGACTTGATTGTACCAGTTAAGATTCTTTTTTATAACAATAGAAACAAACCTGTGTTAAGTATACAAGGACTTTTATTGACATTGGGTAGGGCCCAGAAATGATAGAAAGTCTAAAAAGCCAGGCTTGGGACAGAAATAGGAATGCAGGGATGCTGGGTAACCAGGACCACAAGCAAAGTCACACCCTGGAACAGGATGCTGGGGACTGTTGACATCAGGGTTTCAGTCTGGGCTCCCTGTGGTGCAGGGTGTTGCTGTCAACTTTTCCAGAGTTGCTCTTTTCCCGGTCTCTCTTGCTTTGCTTCCTTTATTGTCAGATAAAGAGTTACAAATAAGGCTTTCAGACTGGCTGGATTCACACAGTTTTATCACCAGAGTTTAGGGGTAAGGAAGGCACCAAGTTTTAGGAATATGGAAGGCAATGTTTGAAACTGGAGGATTCCCGCAAACACTGGAAATGGGACTAGGCAGCCAAAAGGGTGGAAATCTACACAGGACCACGGACTAAGGCCATGCTTCCATTGTACACCCAAATCTTTAGGATCCAAGTCCTCATCCTGCTTGTAATGCCTTTTACCAGAACCTTTGACTTGCCTGTCCCTGAAGGAGATCAGCCCTGGGATTTCTTTGGAGGGGATGATGCTGAAGCTGAAACTCCAGTACTTTGGCCACCTCATGCGAAGAGTTGACTCGTTGGAAAGGATTCTGATCCTGGGAGGGCTTGGAGGCAGGAGGAGAAGGGGACGACAGAGGATGAGATGGCTGGATGGCTTCACTGACTCGATGGACGTGAGTCTGAGTGAACTCCGGGAGTTGGTGATGGACAGGGAGGCCTGGCGTGCTGCGATACATGGGGTCGCGAAGAGTCGGACGTGACTGAGCGACTGAACTGAGCTGAACTGAGAAGTCCTCAGGGCATGTGTTTGGGCTCCTCAGATCTTTCAGATTGTTCCTTGCCCTCTTAGCCCATCCTCTGGCTCTGGTTCTTTGTTTCTTTCTTCAAAAGATCATCTCTCACAGTGAGGCTGAGATGAGGTTATAAAATAAAAGAGATTTAACTCAATAATCAAAACTGATCAAAAGTGACTGTAATTGAGAAAACCAAAGAGAACACCAGAAATGACTGCTGTTGGAGTGAAGCGCTGTCCATGAGCTCCTGTCTACAACCCTGTCACAGCTCCAGACAGCGGTACTATTACCAGTACCTCTGTGTGTCCCTGCCCTGGAACTTGTTTCTCTTTATTTCCTAAAACCAAATAATCTGTGAGATAAAAGCTGGTCAACAGAGAATAACAAGCTAGTACATGTATATAGTACATGTATAGTACCTGTATATAGTGCAGAGATCGTCACTTTTTGGTTCTATTCTGACTTTCTTATACATCAACCCACGTAATCCTCAGGCTGCTCCGTGATGAGCATTGTTACCCAGTTTTACAGATGAGAAAACAGAGGCACAAAGACATTAGTAAATTGTGAAGAAATGACATAGCTAGTAAACAGAAGAAGCTAGGGTTTGAACCTGGGCAATATTAATTCCATTATCTGAATGTCTAACTGCTAAACTATGCCTTATAAAGATAGTTTCCTATAAAAGATTATCTCCTATAACAATACTGATCAGAATAACCAGCTCAGCCCTGTAGCAGCACTAAGTATGTCACCTCTATTTCAGAACAAAATCTTGCTTTAATCTTTGCATAAGCAAAAAGTTCATTGAGAGGATTTTGTTAAAACATAGAAGCAGTTTGCATCCAAAGAACTGAGAACTTCCTTTGCAGAAAAGTAGAAAAACCAGTTGCAGACTTAAAAAGAGCAGTTTTCTTTCAGCCAGTAGTTCTTTCCCCACAAAAAAATATTCTGGGCTCAGTTGGAGTCCTATCACCCTGTTAAAACTGGCAGGCTTTTCCTGAAATGGTAAATGGAAAAATCCAAAAGATGGACAGCAGCCATTAGGCAAGCAAGAAGTTGAAAGAAATAAGATATGGCTTATTTCACTAAATTTTTTTATTTATTTGAAGGAAAAAAGTCGCCATCTCTGACATTTACCCTTTGTGTGTAGTACTGATTTTAGGAAGTTTGATGCTAGAGCCCATTCATGTGCTTGCATTGAAGTATTGCCTTGCTTCAGCAATTTAATTCATTCAGATACCAATACATGCATACGATTTATCAATTTGAAATCACCATGCTGTGTTTTGAGTGTGACACGTAGTTCCACTGTCAAAGACTGCTAGCAAAAATGGTCTATGAGCTGTATGAAGAAAACCAGGAAATCTGGAAGGGCAAGTCTCTCTTTTAATCTTTTTATCTTTATTCTTTAGTTAACAAACACTGAGTTGCATGTGAGGCTGTTTAAGATTCACCATCCTGTTTAAATTTTGAGAACAGGCTTTTACATTTGTTTTTAAAAGCCCTTCTTTCTTGGATGGGTTCCTTGGATCGAGTGTTGCTTTAGTGTGAATAGCGGTCCTGGCCTCTTTGAAATCCTTTGATCATTTTAATGTTCAAGAGGCCCCATAAATGAAAGGGTTTTAGAGGGGCTGGTGGCTTCTCATTAATCCCACACAGCATTCATCCCCTCTCAGCTGTCAGAGACAATTCATGGAGGGAGACTGGCATTAAGAGGGGAAATGAGCATACTTCTCACACTTGATAAAGATCTGTATTAACTGTATAAAAAATGAGCTAGGCACCATGGTGATGACTCTGACAACAAAGTAGCAATAAAACAGATGATTAAAAATGAAGAGGACTGGCGCTCTTTAGTAATTGGGAGCAGAGCTCTTAACCTTTGTGGTCATATACATATTTGTCTCGAGATATTAAGTTGCAAGTCATTATTTGTGGATGTTTTGGATATCTTCGGCTTTGCTTTATGGGGAAGCACAGAGTCTAATTCTGTATTTGGAGCTGGGTTCAATATATCCTCAAAGTTCAAAAACTGTTTGCAAATACTGCACTTATTTAGAGGACTGTGAAGCTGGTAGAGGTGGGCAGGGCACACAGCTACTCCTCTAATTCCATGTTGCCAGGTGGGAGAAGAATGGCAGCTCTGAAACAACTCATGGGTCCTGGTCTAGTATATCCTCAGGGCTCCTGTGTCTCCTGCTTATTGTCTCACTTTGTTAGAGGCAACTCCTTTACTTATTTCTCAGCACTCTTAATTATTAATTATTTGTTCATCTTGTTTTTATTCATTCAGCAAATAGTTAGTGGATATATTTTTTAAAATTAGGCACTGTGAGTTGACCATTCCTTGATGAAGAAAACAGACATACTTCTTGTGTCCACGGAGCTTACATTTTCCCCAGTGGATGAGTCAGGACCAAAGAGGATTATTCAACCACCTGTGCCTTGGAATTGGGTAATATTGTACAGTGTTTAGGAAAAGGAGTATGTCAAGGCTGTATATTGTCACCCTGCTTATTTAACTTATATGCAGCGTACATCATGAGAAACGCTGGGCTGGAAGAAGCACAAGCTGGAATCAAGATTGCCGGGAGAAATATCAATAACCTCAGATATGCAGATGACACCACCCTTAAGAGGAACTCAAAAGCCTCTTGATGAAAGTCAAAGTGGAGAGCGAAAAAGTTGGCTTACAGCTCAACATTCAGAAAATGAAGATCATGGCATCTGGTCCCATCACTTCATGGGAAATAAAAGGGTAAACAGTGGAAACAGTGTCAGACTTTATTTTTTTGGGCTCCCAAATCACTGCAGATGGTGACTGCAGCCATGAAATTAAAAGATGCTTACTCCTTGGAAGAAAAGTTATGACCAACTTAGACAGCATATTGAAAAGCAGAGACATTACTTTGCCAACAAAGGTCTGTCTAGTCAAGGCTATGGTTTTTCCAGTAGTCATGTATGTGAGAGTTGGACTGTGAAGAAAGCTGAGCATCAAAGAATTGATTGTTATATTAATAGAATAAAATTTATTATGTTATTTGAAAATGAAGTGAGAGAGATGGGAGGGAGGTTCAGGAGGGAGAGGATATATGTATACCTTTGGATAATTCATGTTGATGTGTGGCAGAAATCAACACAATATTGGAAAGTAATATCCTCCAATAAAAAAGAAAACAATGAAGCTGAAGATAATTACAAGATAATTTCCCATCTCTATATCAGTTCAGTTCAGTCACTCGGTCATGTCTGACTCTGCAACCACATGGACTGCAGCATGCCAGGCCTCCCTGTCCATCACCAACTACCAGAGCTTGCTCAAACTCATGTCTATTGAGTCAGTGATGCCATCCAACCATCTCTTCCTCTGTTGTCCCCTTCTTCTCCCATCTTCAATCTTTCCCAGCATCAGGGTCTTTTCAGATGAGTCAGTTCTTCCAATCAGGTGGTGAAAGTTTTGGAGTTTCAGCTTCACCATCAGTCCTTCCAATGAATATTCAGGACTGATTTCCTTTAGGATGGACTGGTTTGATCTCCAAGGGACTCTCAAGAGTCTTCTCCAACACATAGTTTTTTGAACGTCAATTTGAGCATCAATTCCTCTGCACTCAGGTTTCTTTATAGTCCAACTCTCACATCCATACATGACCACTGGAAAAACCATAGCCTTGACTAGACAAAACTTTGTTGACAAAGTAATGTCTCTGCTTCTGAATATGCCGTCTATGTTGGTCATAACTTTTCTTCCAAGAAGTAAGTGCTTTTTAATTTCATGGCTGCCGTCACCAGCTACAGTGGTTTTGGAGCCTCCCAAAATAAAGTCTGTCACTGTTTCCACTGTTTCCCCATCTATTTGCCAGGAAGTGATGAAGATGCCACAACCTTAGTTTTCTAAATGGTGAGCTTCAAGTCAACTTTTTAACTCTCCTCTTTCATTTTCATCGAGAGGCTCTTTAGTTTTTCTTCATTTTCTGCTGTAAGGGTGGTAAGACTGATTGGATACTGCAGTCTTCAAGTAGTTGAGGAGGAAGTGAGGGTGAACAGAAACTGGAGAAAACCCAGAAGTTGAGACGTTTTTACTCACTAGAATTCTGCCAGTTTGAGTGAGGTAGTTTATAGCATTATTAAGAAATCTCAGACACGTACAATATTACATTAAGAAACAATACCAGCTCTGGCTCATCTGATGGTCAAAACTGAAGTGGGATGAAAGAAATACTGCTTGTTTCCATCCCAGAATTTTGATGTTGCCCCTACAATGTGTGAAAGAATCACCTGAAATATTGCCCAGCAGAGAGAAGGGCAGAGGGAAAGTGATGAGTTTTCCAAAGGCCTAAGGAGGAGGTGTTCTGTTATCTGACTTGGATGTTCTCAGAGGAAGTTACTCTTCTCCTATGTAACTCTATGTTCATCTTTTTGATCCCTTAGGACACTCCACTCACTAGATTGAATTCTAGTGCCTTGTCCTAGAATGAGATTGATCCAGAGAAGGATCCTCAGTCTTGGGGAAAAGGAGAGTAAGAAGGAGAGAGTGGAAGTCTTGAGCTTTCCTTGGAGGCCAGTTAACTAAGTTAGTTATCTAACATTGGGTGAGAATAACTACTGAATTTTAACACTTTCTTAAACGCTGTTTGGTCAGCTGTAGAACTAGTTGATTTGCTACTGACAAAGAGAAAATGGAACCTTTCTGATGTCCTTTGACTAGGACCAATATTTCCAGCTTGGTCATTATCTGAAATTATTTCCATTTGGCTTTTTAAAAAGTTATATTAACATTCTCGAAGAAAACGTCCACCAACTATAATCAAGTACCTTATTCAATCTCCCAAGAATATGGGCATGACAGTAGCAGAAGTCCACTGGCTTCATCAACTAAAAATCCAAATAAAAGTCAAACACTCTCCCTCCCTCCCCTGCACTGGCCCTAGCCACTATCTTTCAGTTCAGTTCAGTTGCTCATGTCATACTCTTTGCCACCCCACGGACTGCAGCACACCAAGCTTCCCTGTCCATCACCAACTCCCAGAGCTTGCTCAAACTCATGGCCGTTGTGTTGGTGATGCCATCCTACCATCTATTTCTCTGTTGTTCCCTTCTCCTCCTGCCTTCAATCTTTCCCAGCATCATGGTCTTTTTCAGGGAATCAGTTCTTTGTATAAGGTGGCCAATGTATTGGAGTTCCAGCTTCAGCATCATTCCTTCCAATGAATATTCAGGACTGATTTCTTTAGGACTGACTGGTTTGATCTTGCTCTCCAAGGAACTTTCAAGAGTCTTCTTCAATGCCACAGTTCAAAAGCACCAATTCTTCAGTGCTCAGCTTTCTTTATAGTCCAACTCTCACATCCATGCATGACTATTGGAAAAACCATAGCTTTGACTATACAAACTTTGTTGGTAATATCTCTGCTTTTTAATATGCTACCTAGGTTTGTCATAGCTTTCCTTCTAAGGAGCAAATGTCTTTGAATTTCATGGCTGCAGTTACCATGTGCAGTGATTTTGAAGCCCAACAAAATAAAGTCTGCTACTGTTTCCATTGTTTCCCCATCTATTTGTCATGAAGTGATGGGACTGGATGTCTTGATCTTAGTTTTTTTGAATGTTGAGTTTTAAACCAGCATTTTCACTCTCCTCTTTCACTTTCATCAAGAGTCTCTTTAGTTCCTCTTCACTTTTTGCCATAAGGGTGTTGTCATCTGCATATCTGAGGTTATTGATATTTCTCCTGGCAATCTTGATTCCAGCTTGTGCTTCATCCAGCCTGGCATTTTGCATGATGTGCTCTGCCTATAAGCTATGTAAGCAGGGTGACAATATACAGCCTTGACGTACTCCTTTCCGTATTTGGAACCAGTCTCTTGTTCCATGTCTAGTTCTAACTGTTGCTTCTAGACCTGCATACAGATTTCTCAAGGGGCAGGTTAGATGGTCTGGTATCCCATCTCTTTAAGAATCGTCCACAGTCTGTGGTGATCCACACAATCAAAGGCTTTGGCACAGTCAATAAAGGAGAAATAGATGCTTTTCTGGAACTCTCTTGCTTTTTCCATGATCCAGCGGATGTTGGCAATTTGATCTTTGGTTCCTCTGCCTTTTCTAAAACCAGCTTGAACATCTGGAAGTTCACAGTTCACATATTGCTGAAGCCTGGCTTGGAAAATTTTGAGCATTACTTTACTAGCGTGTGAGATGAGTGCAATTGTGTGGTAGTTTGAGCATTCTTTGGCATTGCCTTTCTTAGGGATTGGAATGAAAACTGACCTTTTCCAGTCCTGTGGCCACTGCTGAGGTTTCCAAATTTGCTGGCATATTGAGTGCAGCACTTTCACAGCATCATCTTTCAGGATTTGAAAGAGCTCCACTGCATTTCCATCATCTCCACTAGCTTTGTTCATAGTGATGTTTTCTGAGGCCCACTTGACTTCACATTCCAGGATGTCTGACTCTAGGTGAGTGATCACACCATCGTGCTTATCTTGGTCGTGAAGATCTTTTTTGTACAGTTCTTCTGTGTATTATTGCCACCTCTTCTTAATATCTTCTGCTTCTGTTAGGTCCAGACCATTTCTGTCCTTTATCGAGCCCGTCTTTGCATGAAATGTTCCCTTGGTATCTCTAATTTTCTTGAAGAGATCTCTAGTCTTTCCCATTCTGTTGTTTCCCTCTATTTCTTTAGAGGATCACTGATCACTGAGGGAGGCTTTCTTATCTCTCTTTGCTGTTCTTTCGAACTCTGAGTTCAAATGAGTATATCTTTCTTTTCTCCTTTGCTTTTCGCCTCTCTGCTTTTCACAGCTATTTGTAAGGCCTCCACAGACAGCCATTTTGCTTTTTTGCATTTCTTTTTTTTTGGGAGATGATCTTGAATCCTGTCTCTTGTACAATGTCATGAACCTCCATCCATAGTTCATCAGGCAATCTGTCTGTCAGATCTAATCTCTTGAATCTGTTTGTCGCTTCCACTGTATAATGGTAAGGGACTTTGTTTAGGTCATACCTGAATGGTCTAGTGGTGTTCCCTACTTTCTTCAATTTCAGTCTGAATTTGGCAATAAGCAGTTCATGATCTGAGCCACAGTCAGGTCCAGGTCTTATTTTTGCTGACTCTATAGAGCTTCTTTACCTTTGGCTGCAAAGAATATAACCAGTCTGAATTTGATATTGACCATCTGGTGATGTCCATGTGTAGAGTCTTCTCTTGTGTAGTTGGACGCAGGTGTTTGCTCTGACCAATGGATTCTCTTGGCAAAACTCTGCTAACCTTTGCCCTGCTTCATTCTGCTTGAGTCATGGGTGAAACCTGGGATTAGAGGAACCTGTGCCAAACAAGAACCAGCCTGGATCCCTCATGAGCAGTGAAATGGAGCAGCCCTGCAGATATCAAGGACATGTTCAGGGATGCAGCAGCCCTGGTCAATAAGAGGTGAGCAGTCCCAAATAATACTCCATGTGCTTAGGGGAACACCTCCTTTTGGGGCTTCTGAAGTGACCCTCACACTGGGAGGACATGAGAAGAGACAAGGATCTTGGTAGATTTAGTCTTATAGCTGCCAAAAAAAAAATCTGAACTATTTAGAAGAAAGCAAATGCTTAGGGGAAAAATAATTCTTGGAGTGAAGAGAATAAGGAAAGAAAGAATCATGTAGCATTGACTAGGTGCTGGTAAAGGCATGGGCTGACGTTGAAGGAAATTGACAGGACTCCTATGAGAGATGCATTGACAAGTCATCAGGAGTTGAGAGGAATCTAATCTAGCACCAACTCCTGCCATTGCTAAGACGTCTTATTAGTTCCATTGCTTTATCCCAGCCTGTGAAAATCTAAGCCCATGGATGCCAAAACAGAATGGGAATGCAAATCTGGCCTGAGATGTTAAATTTATTCCTCTATTAAATCAGTTGAATCCAAAGCTGATTGGGCAGTACCTTTGTCCAACCTCTAGCAGTTAAGGCCTTATGCTGTGATTAAAATGGAATGACAGTATGGTACTGGCACAAAGACAGAAATATAGATCAATGGAACAAAATCAAAAGCCCAGAGATAAATCCACACACATATGGACACCTTATCTTTGACAAGGGAGGCAAGAATATACAATAGAGTAAAGACAATCTCTTTAACAAGTGGTGCTGGGAAAATTGGTCAACCACTTGTAAAAGAATGAAACTAGATCACTTTCTAACACCACACACAAAAATAAACTCAAAATGGATTAAAGATCTAAATGTAAGACCAGAAACTATAAAACTCCTAGAGGAGAACATAGGCAAAACACTCTCCGACATAAATCACAGCAGGATCCTCTATGATCCACCTCCCAGAATTCTGAAAATTAAAGCAAAAATAAGCAAATGGGATCTAATTAAAATTAAAAGCTTCTGCACAACAAAGGAAAATATAAGCAAGGTGAAAAGACAGCCTTCTGAATGGGAGAAAATAACAGCAAATGAAGCAACTGACAAACAACTAATCTCAAAAATATACAAGCAACTTATGCAGCTCAATTCCAGAAAAATAAATGACCCAATCAAAAAATGGGCCAAAGACCTAAATAGACATTTCTCCAAAGAAGACATAC
>SJYQ01001996.1:339330-415156 GCA_006410935.1 Redunca redunca
TTCCATGTTCTGGCTATTATAAACAGTGCTGCGATGAACATTGGGGTACATGTGTCTCTTTCTATTCTGGTTTCCTCGGTGTGTATGCCAAGCAGTGGGATTGCTGGGTCATAAGGCAATTCTATTTGCAATTTTTTAAGGAATCTCCACACTGTTCTCCATAGTGGCTGTACTAGTTTGCATTCCCACCAACAATGTAAAAGGGTTCCCTTTTCTCCACACCCTCTCCAGCATTTATTGCTTGCAGACTATTGTGTAATAAGATATTGAATACTTTGTGTAATTTCTTGAATAATGTACTGGAAGTGAAAGACAGAATGGTGTGTGGGTACAGAATGGTTGTGAGTGTATCAGTTGTTTACCCTCATGATAGTATGACAAACCTACCCAAGATATTAAAAAGTAGAGACATTACTTTGCTATGGGTCAGAGTCAAAGCTATGGGTTTTTGGTAGTCATGTACAGATGAGAGAGTTGGACCATAAAGAAGGCTGAGGGCCAAAGAACTGATGACTTTGAACTGTGGTGTTAGAGAAGACTCTTGAGAGTCCCTTGGCCTACAAGGAGATCAAATCAGTCAATCTTAAAGGAAATCAGCCCTCAATGCTCAATGGAAGGACTGATGCTGAAGCTGAATCTCCAATATTTTGGCCACCTGATGTGAAGAGCTGACTCATTGGAGAAGACCCTGATGTTGGGAAAATTGAAAGTAGGGGGAGAAGGGGATGACATAGGACTATAGTTAAGATGACATCACTGACTCAGTGGACATGAGTGTGAGCAAGCTCTGGGAGATGATGAAGGACGGGGAAGCCTGGCATGCTGCAATTCATGGGGTCGCAAAAAGTCGGACACAATCGAGTGACTGAACAACAATGATTAACTGGCTGACTGGGAGCTCAGTCTCCCAGTGTGCCCTGCTCAGCATTACAAGAGAGAGTAATACAAGAGAGCCCTAGAGAAAAAATTAAAATTCAAAATTACAGTTTTGAGTGCAGTTTCTACTTAATGTGTATTGCTTTAGCACCATCACAGTAGGGAAAAAAAAAAAAAAAGTAAGTCATACCATTGTAAGTCAGAGATCATCTGTACAGGATATATATTTTTAAAAATTGTTTTTTTTTGTTTGGCTACACCGGGCCTTGGTTGCAGCATGTGGGGTCTAGTTCCCTGACCAGGGATTGAGCCTGGGCCTCTTTTGTTGGGAGCATGGAGTCTTAGCCACTGGACCACCAGGGAAGTCCCTTTATTGGGTACTGATACAAGGCTATATATTGTCACCCTACTTATTAACTTTCATGCATCATGAGAAATGCTGGGCTGGAGGAAGCACAAGCAGGAATCAAGATTGCTGGGAGAAATATCAATAACCTCAGATAAGCAGATGATACCACCCATTGGAAGGACTGATGCTGAAGCTGAAACTCCAATACTTTGGCCACCTCATGTGAAGAGCTGACTCCTTACAAAAGACCCTGATGCTGGGAAAGATTGAGGGCAGGAAGAGAAGGGGATGACAGAGGATGAGATGATTGGATGGCATCACCGACTCAATAGACATGAGTTTGAGTGGGCTCCAGGAATTGGTGATGGACAGGGAGGCCTGAAGTGCTGCGGTTCATGGGGTCGCAAAGAGTTGGACATGACTGAGTGACTGAACTGAACTGAACTGATACATGATATTCTGTAAAGAAAGGTGGAAAGAAAGAAGGCAATATTTGGAACCAAGGGTGAAACTTGCTGGGAGCATAGTGATACCAAGGTAGAAGTGCTGAGATCACAGTAAAACACCATGTAGGAAAAGGAGAATGCATGAAATGTGCTATAGAGGCATCATCTGTATCTGGATGTTTAAGGCGAGTGGTTCTTATCTATGAATGGAGAGCCATGTTATTACCAGCTCACAGCCAAATATAGGGCAAAGCATATACCAACTCTCTATGTCTTAAGGGAACCGTGTAACCTTAGGGATACTGAGATCTAGCAGGAGCATTCCTCTGTCCCTCCAAAACATTTCTCTCATTGATCCAGTGAGTCTATAAATCCCAGTTCCACAAATTAATTCCTTTAGTGCCAAGAAGAGAGACTTTCCCTTAAGAAGGGCTCAATAAATACTCACTAACTTCTGTTAAAGAATGGTATCAGAAAAGCTTGCCAAAAAATACTGAGAGCCTCTATCACTCATTTACATCTTTGGGCAAATGTCTGTATCAGTTAGGAATAGTTTATTCCTATAAGCAGGAAAATAAGCAGGGTGACAATATACAGCCTTGACCTACTCCTTTTCCTATTTGGAACCAGTCTGTTGTTCCATGTCCAGTTCTAACTGTTGCTTCCTGACCTGCATATAGGTTTCTCAAAGGCAGGTCAGGTGGTCTAGTATTTCCATCTTTTTCAGAATTTTCCACAATTTATTCTGATCGACACAGTCAAAGGCTTTGGCATTGTCAATAAAGCAGAAGTAGATGTTTTTCTGGAATTCTCTTGCTTTTTCAATGACCCAGTGGATGCTGGCGTATTGATCTCTGGGTCCTCTGCCTTTTCTAAAACCAGGTTGAACATCTGGAAGTTCACAGTTCACATATTGCTGAAGCCTGGCTTGGAAAATTTTGAGCATTACTTTACTAGTGTGTGAGATGAGTGCAACTGTGCAGTAGTTTGAGCATTCTTTGGCATTGCCTTTCTTAGGGATTGGAATGAAAACTGACCTTTTCCAGTCCTGTGGCCACTGCTGAGGTTTCCAAATTTGCTGGCATATTGAGTGCAGCACTTTCACAGCATCATCTTTCAGGATTTGAAATAGCTCTACTGCAATTCCATCACCTCCTCTAGCTTTGTTCATAGTGATGCTTCCTAAGGCCCACTTGACTTCACATTCCAGGATGTCTGACTCCAGGTGAGTGATCACACCATCGTGATTATCTGGGTCGTGAAGATCTTTTTTGTACAGTTCTTCTGTGTATTCTTGCCACCTCTTCTTAATATCTTCTGCTTCTGTTAGGTCCATACCATTTCTGTCCTTTATCGAGCCCATCTTTGCATGAAATGTTTCCTTGGTATCTCTAATTTTCTTGAAGAGATCTCTAGTCTTTCCCACTCTGTTGTTTTCCTCTCTATTTCTTTGCATTGCCTGCTTATTTAACTTCTATGCAGAGTACATCATGAGAAATGCTGGGCTGGAAGAAGCACAAGATGGAATCAAGATTGCCAGAAGAAATATCAATAACCTCAGATATGCAGATGACACCACCCTTATGGCAGAAAGTGAAGAGGAACTCAAAAGCCTCTTGATGAAAGTGAAAGAGGAGAGTGAAAATGCTGGCTTAAATCTCAACATTCAGAAAACTAAGATCATGGCATCTGGTCCCATCACTCCATGGGAAATAGACAGGGAAACAGTGGAAACAGTGTCAGACTTTATTTACTTGGGCTCCAAAATCACTGCAGATGGTGACTGCTGCCATGAAGTTAAAAGACACTTACTCCTTGGAAGAAAAGTTATGACCAACCTAGATAGCATATTGAAAAGCAGAGACATTATTTTGCCGACTAAGGTCCATCTAGTCAAGGCTATGGTTTTTCCTCTGGTCATGTATGGATGTGAGAGCTGCACTGTGAAGAAGGCTGAGAGCCGAAGAATTGATGCTTTTGAACTGTGGTGTTGGAGAAGACTCTTGAGAGTCCCTTGGACTGCAAGGAGATCCAACCAGTCCATTCTGAAGGAGATCAGCCCTGGGATTTCTTTGGAAGGACTGATGCTAAAGCTGAAACTCCAGTACTTTGTCCACTTCATGCGAAGAGTTTGACTCATTGGAAAAGACCCTGATGCTGGGAGGGATTGGGGGCAGGAGGAGAAAGGGAAGACAGAGGATGAGATGGCTGGATGGCATCACTGACTCGATGGAAGTGAGTGAGTGAACTCCGGGAGATGGTGATGGACAGGGAGGCCTGGCGTGCTGCGATTCATGGGGTCATAGAGTCAGACATGACTGAGCGACTGATCTGAACTGATAAGCAGCAAAATACCCAACTCATAATGCAAATGATATCAACATCTAATATTTATTGGCTGTCTGACTATAGTTTCGGGAATACACTGTTCACACGCATAACTCACTGAAATGTCCCACAGCCGTATGTGCTGGGCTGCACTGTGCTCAGTTGCTCAGTCGTGTCTGCCTCTTCTCTACTCCATTGTCTGTGGCCTGCCAGTCTCCTCTGTCCATCGAATTTTCCCGGCTAGAATACTGGAGTGGGTTGCCATTTCCTACTCCAGGAGATCTTCCCAATCCAGGGATTGGACCCGTGTCTCTTATGTCTCCTGCATTGGCATGTAGATTTTTTTTTTTACCACTGTGCCACCTAGGAAGCTCCCAATAACTTTATGAGGTAAGTATTATTATTACTGACATAATTTGGATGAAGAAATAGGTACTAAGAAGTTAAATAATTTGCTCAAGATCACACAGCTAGAAAATGGCAGAGCTAGAATTCAAGGGGCTAAATAAAAATTATTCTTTCAAATACAAAATCTGGAAACTAGTGAGCCTGCAGTTGGTTCATTCAGGGACCTGCCATGTCGGAACACTAGGGTGGTGCCTCTAACATCTTCTTGGCTTCTTCATGCTCACAGCATGGCTGCCAGAATATTAAGAATCACATCCCACCCAACTGTGTCCCAACCAGATGTCACATGAAAGTTGGAAGAAGGTGCCAGTAAAGAAGGAGAAGACTTGCAATGGGGAGATGGTACCTGTGAAAGAAATACTCCCATTTTATGCCTTTGAAAAATCAGGTCAGGGGTAAGTTTAGTTAGCAGCCTGTCCCTCCACAGTTACTTATAGCAAACATCAGGGTGGAGTACAAAGGCAGAAGGGAGTCAAGGCAGGAAATCAGAGGCTCTCTAGGTAGCACTGCTATAGTACTATTATAGCAGTTAACCATTATTATTATATGTCAGGTCTGTCCTGCCAGATGGTGCATTTCTTATGGAAAGAGACTGAAACTTGGTCACATTTGTAGCCCCTGACACACACTGGGCTCTATCCTGTTCCTTAGAAGGGGCTCCATTGGAGACAGTGGGTTTCGTTGGCTCACTCACCAAGTCCTGGAGTCTGCCTACTCTGTTCTCTGTAAACAGGGTGGACAGATGGATGGTAACTCACTGTGGATAATAAAAGCCACAACCCAACTTCTTTGTCTTTTAGAGGGAAAGACTTCATTTCCTTTAGCTTTAATAGGGTAACATTAATCTGAACACATTATGAATTGTCTCAACACTGTGTTGCATTAAAAAAATATTAGCTTAATATTTTTTTTTTTTTGCTGTTTTTTTTTTTTTTTTTTACTTTTAAAATTTTTATTTTAACTTTAGTTTACTTNTGTATATTTTTGAGATTAGTTGTTTGTCAGTTGCTTCATTTGCTATTATTTTCTCCCATTCAGAAGGCTGTCTTTTTACTTTGCTTAAAAAATATTAGCTTAATATTAAAAAAAAATCCCAAGAAAATTCATTTAGCCCTCACTTATGTCTCTCAACAATGGTCCTAATGGAAATTCCTTTACATAGAGTAAACTACCTAAAGTCCTCTTTCTCACATGCCCTAGCACTCTGTATATCATAGAACGGCAGTTGCCCCCAGTCTCTTCCCATCTTGGGCTCAAAGTCCTGGCTGCTATCTTTCTTTCTCCCTTGGGCTCTATTCCCACCCTTCTCTGCTTCCCCCATGGCTCAGATGATAAAGAATCTGCCTGCAATGCAGAAGACCCAGGTTTGATCCCTGGGTTGGGAAGATCCCCTGGAGAAGGAAATGGTAACCCACTCCAGTATTCTTGTCTGGAGAATTCCATGGACAGAGGAGCCTGGTGAGCTACAGTCCATGGGGTCTCTAAGAGTTGGACACGACTGAGCAACTAACACTTTGTGTCCTTTGCCCTTTTTCATATGAATCTAGTTTCTCTAGAATTTTTTTCAGTTTTCTTGAGGAACACAACCAAAAACACAAATAACCATTTTTCTTTTTAGTCTAGGAATGAAATTCCTGTGTACCAACATTTTTGATCTTCATTACAAATAAAGGATACAAAACTGCAGAACATGACATGAAAATGAATGCAATGTTCCAAATCAACTGCTTTGCTGTAGAGCTTCTCAAAAACTTCATTTCTAGGTCAAATTTTACAACCTCTTTTTGTTTCAGTGTTCTCATCTGGTCTATGGGCATAGTGATTGTAAGTACTATAAGGTTAATGTGAGGATTAAAATAATTCATAAATGTAAAGTACTGCATGTAAAGAACAGTTCCAAGTAAAAAGGCAGTCAGAATACATTATAAATGCAACCAGAGACAGAACTAGAAGTAGGCTCTTTGTGGAATTATAGGCTTCTAGCCTGGTAACTTCAAGAAGGGTTTTATGTGAATCTAGGGTTTATTGTTCCTTCCATATTTGCAGCCTCCATTTAAGATGGTTTCTATTCTCAGTGGTGTTCTGGAACAGACTTACTCTGGCTTGGCTGTGATTTCTTCATAAGACAAAAGATAAATTGGGAAAATATACATATTGCACTGTTCTGTTGAAGTAAAGATCAGTGCATTTAAAAATGTAAGCTTTTGGTTACTGTGTTCATATCATAGTATATGAACATAGTTTATAGCTTGGTTTTGAGAGCTTTTCTGGCGTTAATTTTTTAGATCATAGGTAAAAAAGTTACTGTTTGAAGTTTTAATTATATTTTTATGCTTTCAAAGTAAATGTTTAATTAAAATGGTCATCATTTTTTACTTGATTTCATTTCAATACAAAATTAAATCAAAAGACTACTGCTGCTGTGACATCTCTCCCCAACTCCCAAGTCAGTGGTAGCTTGAAATGGTGGTAGTGCTTACACTATGGAAATCAGTGTCAGCTACAATAAGGACTTTTTCCTCCATAGAGCCTGATATTTAACATTGACTAGTACACTACTGCCTATAATTCATTTTTCGGTTTGGTTGAACCAGGGGTAGGCAAAATTTCTGTAAAGGGTCAGATAGTAAATATTTTAGGTTTTGTGAGTCATACTGTCTCTCTCACAACTATTTGACTCTGCCCATGTATGGTGAAAGCTGCTATAGACAGTAGGCAAGCAATAGGTGTGTTCCAATAAACTTTATTTATGGAAACAGACAGTGGGCTCAATTTGGCCAGTGGGACATAGCTTGCCAAATTCTGATCTGGTCAGTTTTCACAATTTCTTCTTCAGTTGCTAGGAGTTAGAGAACAACAGTGAGCAGTGGGTAAGGAAGTAGGAGTTTACAAAGCCAGAAGCATGGACTATGGAAATTCTTAATGTCACTTATACAACACCTGACCTGTCTAATTAGCTCTCCTATTGACTGGTGCCCAGGGATGCTGAACACCAGGAATCAGTGGGCTTCACTCAAGCAAAATTTTTTTTATCCCCAAATCAGTTTTTGTTTATTTCTAAACTTGTTTGTATCCACTATGCTTATTGAATAAACTTATTATTTAATTCAATATTGCTAAAATGGGTACTTAAGAGAGTGAAGCAAAGAGTCTTATTGTTGAATAACAATACAGATGAAAGACAAAGATGAGTCAGTCACTATAAAAGAACATCTGTTGAAAACCTCTGATTGTGTAGATCACAACAAACTGTGGAAAATTCTTAAAGAAATGGGAATACAGGCCATCTTACCTGTCTCCTGAGAAACATGTATGTAGGTCAAGAAGCAATAGTTAGAACTGGACATGGAACAATGAACTAATTCAAAACTCGGTAAGGGGTATGACAAGACTGTACACTGTTCAGTTCAGTCGCTCAGTCGTGTCAGACTCTTTGTGACCCCATGAATTGCAGCACGCCAGGCCTCCATGTCCATCACCAACCCCGGAGTTCACTCAGACTCACGTCCATTGAGTCTGTGATGCCATCCAGCCATCTCATCCTCAGTCGTCTCCTTCTCCTCCTGCCCCCAATCCCTCCCAGCATTAGAGTCTTTTCCAATGAGTCAGCTCTTCACATGAGGTGGCCAAAGTACTGGAGCTTCAGCTTTAGCATCATTCCTTCCAAAGAAATCCCAGGGCTGATCTCCTTCAGAATGGACTGGTTGGATCTCCTTGCAGTCCAAGGGACTCTCAAGAGTCTTCTCCAACACCACAGTTCAAAAGCATCAGTTCTTTGGCTCTCAGCCTTCTTCACAGTGCAGCTCTCACATCCATACACGACCACAGGAAAAACCATAGCCTTGACTAGACGGACCTTAGTCGGCAAAGTAATGTCTCCGCTTTTGAATATACTATCTAGGTTGGTCATAACTTTTCTTCCAAGGAGTAACCCTGCTCATTTAACTTATATGCTGAGTACATCATGTGAAATGCTGGGCTGGATGAATCACAAGCTGGAATCAAGATTGCTGGGAGAAGTTTCAACAACCTCAGCTATGCAGATGATAGCACTTTAATGGCAGAACGTGAAGAGGAACTAAAGAGACTCTTGATTAGTGTGAAAGAGGAGAGTGAAAAAGCTGATTTAAAACTCAACACTCAAAAAAAATAAGATCATAGGATCTGGTCCCATCACTTCATGACAAGTAGAAGAGGAAAAAGTGGAAGCAGTGACAGATTTTATTTTCTTGGGATCCAAAATCATGGCAGACAATGACTGCAGCCATGACATTAAAAGACACTTGCTGCCTGGAAGGAAAGCTATGACAAAACTAGATGGGTGTATTAAAAAGCAGACATCATTTTGCTGACAAAAGTCCATATAGTCAAAGCTATGGTTTTTCCATTGGTCATGTATGGATGTGAGAGTTGAACTGTAAAGAAGGCTGATCTCTGAAGACTTGATGCCTTCAAACTGTGGTGCTGGAGAAGACTCTTGAGAGTCCCTTGGACATCAAGCAGATTCAACCAGTCAGTCCTAAAAGAAATCAACCGTAAATATTCATTGGAAGGACTGATGCTGAAGCTGAAGCTCTAATACTTTGGCCACCTGATGCAAAGAGCCAACTCATTAGAAAAGACCCTGATGCTTGGAAAGATTAAAGGCAAAAGAAGAAAGCAGCAGAGTGAGATGATTAGATAGCACTACTCGCTTAATGGACATGAATTTGAGCCCCCTTAAGGAGGTAGTGACAGAGAAGGCAATGGCACCCCACTCCAGTACTCTTGCCTGGAAAATCCCTTGGATGGAGGAGCCTGCTGCAGTCCATAGGGTCACTAAGAGTCGGACACAACTGAGTGACTTGACTTTCACGTTTCACTTTAATGCATTGGAGAAGGAAATGGCAACCCACTCCAGTGTTCTTGCCTGGATAATCCCAGGAACAGGGAGCCTGGTGGGCTGCCATCTATGGGGTCACACAGAGTCGGACACAACTGAAGTGACTTAGCAGCAGTAGCAGGGAGGTAGTGAAGGATTAGAAAGCCTGGTGTGCTGCAGTCCATGGGGTTACAAAGAATCGGACAGGACTTAGCATCTGAACAACACCAAGAAGACAATTGTAAAATATTTTGTTTGTATTTGGGAGCTTTGCAAGCATCTTGATGTTCTTGTCACATTTTCAAAAAAGCAAATGTATTTGTGATAAACATGCATTTGAGATGTGGTTGTTGAAGAATGATTCAGAATTAAAATCGGCAGGACAACCAAATATTACTCCCATTTTATCAGATAAGAGAACTTTTACCATCTTCAACTGAGCACAGGCAGCCCAAAGACAAGGGATCTCTTTCTTTATCTACATATACGTACGGATATGGAATACATATGAATTCTATGGAATACATATGGATATATATGGAATACATATAGATCTCTTTCTTTATCTCACACCATGAATTCTTCTTCTCTTTCTTGTGAAAGGAATTAATATTTTTTTTCCTGGTCACTGGAGTAACCACTTATATGATCAAAGAACAGTGTACTTATGCCATATAGCAGAGAAAAGTTAACTTTCCTCAACCAGTACAAGTTCCAAAGAAATGTTTGTTGAATGAATGAAGGCTATAGAAACTCAGGGAAATTTGTTCATAATGAGGTCTCATTCTGTATTGAATGACAATTATTTGAAGCAGAACACATTCTATAGATATTGAAGAAGTAAATGTGGAGGATGAAGATGGTTGAATTGGCCAACTTTATCAGCAGATGCCTGAGAGGAGGGCTTCAGGATGGGATTAGGGGAAATTCAGGTTCAGGTGTGATTAATTTTTCCACTTTAAAGGTGACAGAGAAAACACTTGCTAGGCAAGTGGATATTACATAGCTTCAAAAAGTTCTGAGTTTAAAAGAAGTTCTATATAAAAGTTCTGTATAAAGAGAGCTCTGTATACAGAGAGGAAAGTTCAAAGTACAGAACTTTCCATACACAGTGATGATTCCCAAGTCACACTGATGTTCTAGGTGATTCCAGAGTTTCAGAACCAGTTTATTAGATGTAACAGAGTTGCCAAAAAATTCTTATTAGATAATGCTTGAAAATTTCAGAAAAATTGAACACTGACTATTGAAGAATTCAGAAAATACAGAGAATTAAATAAAAACCACCTATGGTCTCATTTCCTGGAATGACTACTGTTGAAATGTTGGTATTTGTCCTTCCAATATTTTATTCTATATTCAGTCCAGTTACTAGTAATTATAGTGATTTCCTAACTAGTGGGAGAAAAATGTCGTTTATGATAGCTATGCCCTGATATGTGGTGGGATCCTTGGTTTCTGACCCCTGACTCTCACACTTGCTCTTTGCCATATCCTGACACCCAGAAGCTCTCTCTTCATGATCCCTACCATCTTGCCATTTGTCGGTTCCTTGCCTCACTTTCCCTGTCTAGCTTCTGAGATCTCTTATGTCATTTAGCTTATTTTAAATCACTACACTGATTTATTCTTCTTACCACACAAGCTAATAAATTCAGTTTTCCTATACCAATGGCAAGGACCTTTGGGGCTGTGCTTGCACCACTGTTTTGCATGTTTCCCTCTAGTTCCGAGCAGCTGGCAACAGTTTAAAGTCTCAGCAACCTGTTCAACAAAGAAGCTAGGTGGTCAGGGGAGGTAGGTGTGGGATTCACTTCTAACAATAGGGGAAGTGGGGGGGGGGGCGGTCTGTGGTCACAGTAGGAAAGATTGTGATGTTGAATTCATAACAAGTTGTGAACTTATTCTGACACAGCTTTGAATGTTGTATTAAGTTCATTTTTTCTGCTTTATGATACTCATTGCATGTTGTTCTCCATAATGGGATATTTAAGGGAAATATTCCCAGGAATTAGAGATGACCTCAATTAACTTAGTTATTTGGTTAGAAGTCACAGAAAAAATGACTCTGGATATTTTAAGCAAAAATGGAATTTCTTAGAAGGAGATGAAACTCTCACAAGACTGACAGGAAGAATGAAGTACCAGAGCTGGGAGGTGCAGTCCCAGTTGTCTCCGCTGGGTCTCTTTAGTGGGACCTGTTCAGTAATCTTCCTGCCTGAGGCCTCCATTGGTTTCTGTGATGCTTGAGGCCCTTTGGTGATTCAGAGTCCTTTGTGAGAGAGATTGACGGAGCTGAGCTTTGCTCCTGGCCAGCCCCTGACTATACAGAGAGGAAAGACTCAGATGGAATGAACATCAGAAACTCTTGGCTTCAACAATGGGAAAGACATCATACTGTCAGGAAGGAGGAAATGAAGCCTCGGCATCCAAAGCACGCTTCAGTGATTTTCTTAATTGAGCAGTGGATAAAATGAAAAACATTAGCTGGGATTTGGCCCCATGCATGACACGGAAACAGCTGCCAACGCTGTGTCATAAAAGCAGATAAAAGCGAAGGTTCTGCAGGCAGAAAAACTTAGTGAAAACCTAACTCTATCACCTATGAATTGTGTGACCCAATACAAATTACTCAGCACTCAGCTCATCTAAGCCTCACTTTTCTACTTGGTAGGAATGGACATTGACTTGTGGTCAAGGTTAAATGATATAATATATGCGAAGTACTTACCCAAGCCTGATGCACTACCCACAAGAGCCAGAGTTATTATTGGAACTTCGTTGGACTGCCAGCTCTGAAATCTGTCATCTCTCATTGTCTGTTCCTCAAAGTGAGTAAAGGATGAACAACAAGCTTTCTGAGCTGTTGCCCAATGATATTATGCATGTGGACACATTAGTTTATAGAAAAGCTTAATTAATGATCTCTTTATGAATAAGCACACAATTCATCTAATACATAACTCCCATGTCATTTTAAGAAACATGTATTAGCACACAGCAGTCCATGGATGAGTGCCTTAAGGCCTTTCTTAGAAGCTCACAGTCTGTTGTTGTGGAATAGCTTTTTGAAGGTTGGGAAATTGTAAACGACACATGTCCAATGGTGGAAATTAAGATCATGCTTAGGGGCACACCACAGTACATGTGAAAAGAAATTATCATCCACATAATTGCAATCAGCTTCCTGGCCAAGTATATTAGACCCTGTTATAGCTTACATAGTATTACTCATGTTAAGACATATCACTATTTAAATCATATCCAATGACAAGGCAACAGCAATAGTGAAACCTTGTTGAAAGGTGAAAGTGAAAGTTGCTCAGTTGTGTTCGACTCTTTGTGACCCCATGGACCTTAGTTTGTGGAATTCTCCAGGCCAGAATACTGGAGTGGGTAGCCTTTCTCTTCTCCAGGGGATCTTCCTAACCTAGGGATTGTACCCAGGTCTCCCACATTATAGGTGGATTCTTAACCAGCTGAGCCACAAGGGAAGCCCAAGAATACTGGGGTGGGTAGCCTATCTCTTCTCCAGTGGATCTTCCTGACCCAGGAATCAAACCAGGGTCTCCTGCATTGCAGGCAGATTCTTTACCAACTGAGCTATTAAGGAAAAGAACATTGCAATACTTTTCCTAACTCATGGGGTCACTGGACATGACTGAACGACTTCACTTTCACTTTTCACTTTCATGCATTGGAGAAGGAAATGGCAACCTACTCCATTGTTCTTGCCTGGAGAATCCCAGGGACGGGGAGCCTGGTGGGCTGCTGTCTATGGGGTCGCATAGAGCCGGACCCGACTGAAGCAACTTAGCTTGAGCAGCAGCAGCAGTCTCCATTTAAAGCACTTTCAAGCACAGACATCAGATTTTCTTCATTTCTATTCACCACAAATGCTCAATTGTTCTCAACTGCTGTAGAATTAGTTCCATTCTTCCATTCATTCTTTCAGTCAACATTTATTAAGCTCCTATGCTGTTTCTGTGAGTTCCTCTTTTTCTCATTTGTCTTATTTTTACTTTAAATTTTGTTTCTTGGTTTCTGTTTATATTTTGAGTATAGTTTAATGGGGTTTTCTATCATCTCACCAAATCCAGGAGCTGAATATAAAAACCTTCAAATTTCCAACTCAATTCTTTGCTGGCAAATTTTATACATTGAAGATAAGCTGGTCAGTCAAGGGTCATACAACCCTCTCGACTACTTCTTTTGTAAATCTCACAGGTAACAGAGCACTTCATTTTAAAATGTTGGGGTCATAGGTGTCTTTTGTCTTGAGACCTCAAATCAAAGTGAAATAAAAAGAAAAATCTAACATCTTTAACTCAGGTGCATAGAGTCAAAGACTGAGAAAAGACAGTTAAAAGTTGCAATAATTGAATGTAATCCTTAGTATATTTCTCATGAAGACAGTCAATTGTTAGCAGTGGTCCAGAATGGGTCCATTTTGAAGAGACCCCATCTACTCCTCATAGACCATTGTAGCCTGAGGCGCTGGGTTTGAGATTAGTCAAGCAGGAAACCAGTGCACTTCAGATGGAATGTCTCTTCTCGTGCTCTCTTTTCCTCTCGCTGAAAGAATGAGGGGTATTTTAATTGTGAAAAGTTTAGCATTTTCCATTTTAAAAATGAGACAAATTGCATTCTGTCCAAATAGATTGGATCAGGTTTAATAGATTAATAAGAGCAAGAATTGAGTTGATCTCAGAGAGGGTTTCAAATATTCTGAAAACAAAATATACTTACTGGGTGTTTATGCAGTCTTTTAGAATCAGCTGTTCTATATGGGGGTTGCTATTAAGTTATTCATATGGGAAGATAAATTTTTCCATTTCAATTAGGCTCTGAGACTGTGATCTCAGTTATTTTATGACTCTGATAACTGTTGATCTCCCCTTACTAGCAGAACTTGCAATCAGACTCTTGTTTCACCATGTGGTTTTATCAGTAAGAAATAAGGTTTACATTTTACCATATCCTGAAAGGTTTTGGGTTACCATGTTGGACTTATGTTACATGAAATCACACATGAATCTAGAGATAATGGGTTTTGACCCCCCCTGATTTTTTGTTAAAATGGATCCTAGTGCAGTGGGATTCATTCTTGCTTTTGGCAGAAATGATGTTAAGTATTCTGTTGCTCAGTGTAAGCATAGAAGATGAGATTTAAAAAATATCAGCTAGCCACAAGTCATCAGTATATTTAAAGCATATAAATGGTAATACTTCAGTGATTTTTTCTTTTTTTAAAATATTTTCCTCCTGCAGAATGAGAGACAGAGCTTAGAAAAAAGTTTGTACCATTATTTTAATTGTAAAACTACACAGTCAATGTAATCAATAATCAGATGCCGCCATGTCACAACAGAAATTATTTTCATTCTAAATCATGACTTTTTATTAAACCATCCCCATTAAGTGTATATGCTTACACAGCACCATAAATTCAGCTCATTATAGCAATGCATATGAAATCCATCCCCTCTTTGCCTCTTATCCATGAAGCCAATTATATTTATGAGTTTGCCTTGTAGTTTCATAATATGCAGCTTCACCCTTTTCTAGAGTCTTACCTTAAGACATTACCTTCCTCCTTTACCTTTGTTCCTTGTGCACAATTTGCTGTACTTTGCTTTTGTGTGAGTCTTGCTCTAATTCCTCTTCCCCACAGAAGTCATGTGATGGTCAAGGTATATGTGGCCTTTTCTGTGCGTGTCCTTCACTGACCTCATGGTCCAAGTCTTTAATCCGACTGAACTCATCTGTGTGCCATTGACAACCAGGCCTGTAACATCCCACCAGGAGCCGCCAGAAGCTGGCAGAGGCGAGAAAGCACCCTCCCCTAGAGCTTTCTGGGGGAATGGCTCTGTTGACACCTTCATTTCAGACTTTCGGTGTCTAGAACTGTAGATTTCTACAGATTAAGCATCAGGTTTGCGGTAATTTGTTGTGCAACTCTAGGAAACCAATATATAAGCTACGGCTTATTTACAGCCTATTGGGAGAAGATGAATGTATCCATAACTAACAATGTAATAAAGGTATAAGAGCTATATTCATTCATTTGACAATTATTTATTGAACATCCACAATGTGCCAAGCATTGGGGATACAGAGATGAATGATGGAAGCAAACAACCTCACCCTCAGGGAGGGCACATTTTAGTGTGGAGGAGACAGATAAAAAACCAAACAAATCAAGCAAGCAAACAAACAAATACTATGGCAAATTAAAAGGTAGTAAGTTTTATGAGGGAAAATTAAAGCAGAAAAAGAAAGAAGTCCCAGGAGGGAGAGCTTGTCACACTCAGACACGGTGGTCAGGAAATATTTCACTGCAAACTCAACATTTGCACAAGAACCTAGGGGAGAGGAGGGAGAAAGCCATGCAGATATCTGGGTGAAGAGCAGAGAGAGCAGGCAGTGCAGTGGTACTGAGGCAGTCAGAGCAAGGGGACACGTATTGTTAGCATGCGGTGACCAAGGGCCACATCACAGGGGGTCAGATCAGTCATGGTGGTGGTGATCAGCAAGGTCTTGAAGCCACAGTGGAACTTTGGCCTTTACTAGTGGATCTGATTGGATGTTATCGGGGGTTTCAAATAGCGAAGTTAGACAATATGACATATATTTTGCAAACTTTTTATTGAATAATATGTATATGATGTATATCTCATATATACTTATATTAAATATAATTGCATATTGCATACATAAATGTTCATAAGTATACAGCTCAGTGAGTTTACTCAAAGTGAAAATTTAGAAGAGTATAACTAGTTTCAAGTAACTTATTACCAGCACCTCAGAAACTCCTCTGTGTCTTCTTTCCAGTCACAAACCTTTCCCCTTCCAAGAGGGTAACCTGTACTCTGACTTCTAACATAAGGAATTAGTTCTGGAATCTAATAGTATGTCCTATTTTTGTCTGAATCCTTTCATTCAACACAGGGAGACGCATGTAGCTGTGGCTTTGTTTATTCCCATTGCTGTATGGTATTTGGTTATATGACTATAGGGCACAATCAAATCCCATGGGGCTTATTTATCCATTCAGTTACAGACAAATTTGTGAGTTTTTCTGGAGTTTGCTATTATCAAAAGTGCTGCTCTGAGCATTCTTGTGTAATTTTATGTGACAGTACATATACATTTAGTTGGATCTATGCCTGGGAGCAGGATTGTCGTGTCATAGAGTATGCTTCCTTTAATTTTTTTTGAGTGTGCTATCATCAATAGTTTCCCTTTGTGATTATGCCCACCAGCCTATGAGAGTTTCAGCTGCTCTGCATTCTTCCCAACACTTGGTTTGGTCTAATTTTCATCTCAGACATTGTGGTGGTGGTGCAGGACACTCCACTGTGGTCTAATTTTGCAGTATCCTGGTGAGTGATGCTGTTGAGCACCCTTCTTCACGTGCATGCTAGTTACTTGGATGGATTCTTTCCTGAAGTGTGATGTATTTGAGAAGTGCTATGGCTGCTGTGTTGAAAGTAGACTATTCAGGCACCAGTATGGAAGCAAGGCTAGTTAAAAGGCTAGTTTAATAATCCAGGTGAGACTAAATGATGGTGTGAACTAGGGCATTAACAGTGGAGGTGGTGGGAAAAAAGGTCAGATTCTGGAGTATATTAATAATTTGAAAGTGGATGAGAACACTTGTTCTGATGATAGTCATGATCTGTCGTGGTCTGGAAATAACATGAGGATTAAGATAGTGGTGTTGATATCTTAGGAAACATAATTAATCCAAGATCCACTACTTCTTTGCGAGGTTTGGGGCAAGTTGTCTCGTTTCTTTGTGCTGCCATTCACTCACCTACAAAGTGGAGAGAGTAACGGGGTATATCTCATAGAGTTGCTGGGAGAATGAATGAGATAGTGCTCTTCAGAATTTTACTTTAGAAGAGTAAGTTCTTAATACAAGTTAGCTGCTATTATGATTCGGACTAAGATCAGCCGAGATAGATCGTTCTGTGAATTGGCCACAGATAGCTGCCATCCAACCAACTCATGAGGCAACTTTCAAGCTGTCATACCCAGCCTCCTTACATGTGAGGTGATCTTGGCCTAAGTCCCAGACTCCTCTTTTGCCCATTGTGTTTCCTCTCCTTCACATTCAGGATGCCTGTCTGTAACCATCTTACGGCTGCACATGCTCATGTGGCACCTTTTGCCCCACTGTCTTCTGGGCGTGGAAGTTAGTGTTATGCTTTCCTTTGGACCCATTATTCATTATTGCACCTAAGTGCTTGCAGCATTTGTAAGCATTTTGTCATCATTGCCTATTTTCCTGCCCTGATTTTGACTTTAATCACTCCCCAGGCCTAGTAGCTTTATGGTTGCCATCTGAGTTTTGAACCAAACAGGGTGCTGATGTTGCTTTATTTATGAATGGATTTTTCAACTTCTACCCCTGCAGCAAAATCAAGTGAAATGTACAGTCCTAGATGTATAACCTCTCTTTAAAATTTAGAATCCTCCAATACAACATCCAGACCTGATAATCTTCCAGGGCCCGATGAGCCTTGAGTAAACTGAGGGCCTGAACGTGAACCACTAAAGGTCAAACTGTGGCGCGCCTGCATGCCCTCCCCTGAGAAGTTCACTCATCTAGTCCAGTCTGTTTGGAAAGCCAGCTGGTAGAGCCCTCTTCCTTTCCCCACCTCCCTCCCTCTCCCCCTCCCTCCCTCAGTTCCTCTCTTCCTCTTTCCTTCCTTTTCTCCTTCCCTTTCTCTTCCTCAGCTATTAAAATAACAATTTCATGGCCAATCACAGGCTATTTCACAACAATACTAGCACTGTCGCTTTATATCACAAGGGCTTAATTTATATAGCACAATAGATACCTATAGCTCCTATTAGGTTTCAGAAAATATTGTGGAGATTAACAAGTGATTTGTATATAATATTCAAAATTATTGAATTTTATCCATGCTTAGTTTCCCTGATGGCTCAGAGGTTTAAGTGTCTGCCTCCAATGCAGGAGACCCAGGTTCGATCCCTGGGTTGGGAAGATCCCCTGGAGAAGGAAATGGTAACCCACTCCAGTATTCTTGCCTGGAGAATCCAGTCCACGGCTACAGTCCATGGGGTCGCAAAGAGTTGGGCACGACTGAGCGACTTCACTTTCACTTTTAGTTTTCCTACCATTTAAAAAAAGTTCTTCAAGGGCAATGTATTTATTCAACTATCTCTCATAGCATTGTACTATAAAGTACATAATGAGTAAGTACTTTTTGACTAGTAATCCATATAACTATGAGCTGGGTTTTTTTCATTTTTATCCTGAATATTAGTATTATTTATATGCTTCCCACATAATATAGATCATTGGAGGTTAAAATGCCCTCCTAATTTTAAGGGCAGTTGTTCACAGGGTAACAAAATATTTATGTCTGACATATTAGTTTCCTAAGAGAAACTAATTGCTTAAGAGAGTACCACAAATTTAGGAGCTTAAAACAATACAAATTTATTATCCTACAGTTCTGGAGGTTAGAAGTCTGAAGTCAGTTTCACTGGGCTAAAGTCAAGGTGTTGGCAGGGCTGGCTCATTCTAGAATCTATGGGTCGAGGATGGGGGAATGAATTTTCTTGTCTTTTTCAGCCTTTTGGCTCCCTGCATTCCTTGTCTTGTGGTCCCCTTTTCCATCTTCAAAGTGCCTTCCTCCAGTTTCTGCTGCCATCATCACACCACCCGCTCCTCTTTGATCATAGTACCTCCCTCTGCTTTTCTCTTCTGAGAACTATTGTGATTGCATCATTGGCTCACCTGGATAATCCAGGCTATTGTCTCCATCTCAAGATCTTTAATTTACTTGCATCTGCAAAACTTGTTTCCACATAGGGAAACATAGTCACAAAGTCTAGGGATGAGAATGTGAACAACTCGGGAGTGGGTGGGTATTATTTTTCTTACTGAACCTGGCTAATGTTAATCCAAACAAATAGGCAAAATAAAGGAGTTACTTGAGATACAGAGTCACCCAACTGTGCAGTATTCTGAAGGTTAAATGAAATCGGAAATGAAGAAATGTGGGGAAACGATGAGTACTGCAGAGGCTCATCTGTCAGGTAGCGAGTGAATCTTGATGATGTGTGATGACTACTTACCATCCACACAGGCTGTCCCAGGTGTAAAGACCTTATAAAGCCAGAGATGGCACCAACAGTTTATTAGATCCTGTGATGGAAGCATCTTAAACGGATGTGGTCTAACTGTCCATTTTTCATCTTTCTTGGTGGCTCAGATGGTAAAGAATCTGCCTTGCAGGATTCTTGCATTGCAAGAATCTCACAATGCAGGAGACCCTGGCACTATCCCTGGGTTGGGAAGATCCTATGGAGAAGGGAATGGCAACCCACTCCAGTATTCTTGCCTGGAGAATCCCATGGACAGAGGAGCCTGGTGAGCTATAGTCCACGGTGTCACAAAGAGTCAGACATGACTGAGTAACTAACACTTTCACTTCAAGGGTGGGTGTTATGTTTGGCAAATCTCTCTTTATTCATAATTTTTTCTTGAAAAGTTGCGTACACATAAATTTTTACATAAAAATACTTAAATGGACTTTCTTTACTCTCATCCTTTGTGTGCATGCGTGCTAAGTTGCTCCAGTCGTGTCTGTCTCATTGTGACCCTACGGACTGTAGCCCACCAGACTTCTCTATCCATGGGATTCTCTAGGCAAGAAGACCGGAGTAGGTTGCCATGCTCTCCTCCAGGGGATCTTTTGGACCCAGGGATTGAACCCGGGTCTCTTATGTCTCCTGTATCGGCAGGCGGGTTCTTTACCATTAGTGTCACCTGGGAAGCCCCTCACCCTTTACCAAGATCCTTAAAGCAAATTTTTCTAAAATGTCTATTATCAAGATTAGTTAAGGAGGGCTCATCTGGGCGATTTGAAAAATAAGTTAAGACAACTCTATTTCCTTATTCAGGTTAGAAGCTATTGTTTTCTAATGAGTATACCCCATGGCGTCCAGGTTTGCATGAGGCAGTGTCTTTGGTAGTATGAATTGTCAGGTATCGGGCTGAAGGATGCAGGGAAGTCCATAATTAGGTCCTTCTTGATAATTAAGCTCATTCCTCCCCAACTTAGAATGCAAATCATTGTTGCCTTGAAGAGAGAGGGTTATTGAGGCTGCTTCCTGCTGTGACTAGAGGGACTGGCACTGCAATGGCTTTGAGATGGAAGGAGGCGTTGATAAAGAGGCTGCGGCAGGACTGCACTGGTGCAGGGCACTGGCTTCACCCACTGTCCAGGCCTGGTGCCAGTGGTGGGAATGCCTCAGCTGGGCAGAAGGTAGGGATCAAGGGACTTGCCAGGGCCCCTAAAATCTCCCAAGTCTGCATTAACTTAAATTTAGATTCTCAGTGGAATAATCCCCCAGATTAATGCCCTTATTTATCCCCTGCTTGTAAATGAAAAGAAGTCTTTGTACACAGCTCAAACTCATTCCTTGCTGAGTCTCCTATGGATGAACGATTCATGTAGTTCTTTCCTTCTCTCCTCCTCATTGCTCTGTCAGAAAGCTTATTAACGTATGTATATTCCTGGCTTTCCTCCTGTATGAATGATTCAGAAACAAATTGAAATGTCAAGTTCTCTATGGCTTCCTGGTGATATTGAAATCTAGCAGTTCCTATTAAGTTTCCATCATCTAGTATTATTCAGGGACAAAAGATCAATTAATCCCTGTTCTTCTCATCCTGAAAAACACTGATCACACGGAACCCTGCTATGTGGGCTCTTTAATCAACCGAGTCAACGCAGCACCAGAACAGGGGGAGATGAGACCACGGCATAGAAACGGGGGCCATGCTTCTTTATTAACTCTGCATGTTATATTAGGAAGGGAAGTTCTGAAGATTTGATTGATAATCACTCATGTATGACTTTTCGTAAGGAAGAAGAAGTTACTTCCAGATTTGAGTGAACAGCTTTGGAAAAAAATATATGACTTTATTTTATGCGACATAAGCTACCTTTATAGAAAGAGTAACCACCCCTTTTATAGCAGAACTAATATAAAAGAAAAAGACTTTTCATCATTACTTCCAACTACTCCCCTGGCACTTTTACAAGGAGAGCTGGGCAGTTATTGTTTCCGTCTCAAGATAAACGTAACGAGAAGTATCAATAAAAAAGTAATTATCATAATAATAATTATAATAACCCAAGCCAAAATAATAACAATGGAAGTAATAATCATAAAAAACATTATTACATCTTTCTTCTTTAGATCTTTCACCCAGTGAATCTTTTTAATGTGTAAAAGCTGTGGGTTTTCATCCATTCTGCCTTAAGCAGTAATTGCATTTGATTTGGCCTGCACAATTTTACCCATAATATTAGAAGTAAGAGTCGTGCAGTGTGCTTATTATTGGTTATTATTAAAGATGGGGATCAGTGCCTTATCATGGGGAGCCATCAGGCTGTCACAAACACCTTCCTTTCACTCACTTTCAGACTGCTGTGATATTCAATCCAACCCTGATTTCAACCTGGCCATTTTAACTGAGAAAACCACTTATTGGTTTCTGATTCTTAGGATCTGATTTTGCCTTCTTTTGTGACTCATTCTGTTATTTTTACCCCCTGCATTTAGCAAATGTCATAATCAGAACAGAAACTATGTTGAATCCAGACAGAAATATATCTGAGTAATATATATCAATAATTTTTCCTTCTCTGGATTAGCTCTGGTTTGTAAAGTTGTTTGTCCCCTGGAAGCCAGGCCCCGTGGCCCTTGCTGACTGGGTTGGGGGTAGGCATCTGAGAAGAGTGCTGCCAATGCTCTTTCTCTGTGGATTTTCATGTGCTAACAGGACAGCACCCCCTGCCCCACCCCCGCCCCTGGCTGTGAGAGCCACAAGCGCTTGGGGGACCTTCGCTATAATGTGGGGGAAACTGGTTTCCAGGAAAGGATGAAGCAGATATAAAAGACAAGGCCAGTCTAGGTAACATTCAGCTTGTCTGTGAGGTCTGGCTTTACTCTGCCTTTCTTGTATTCGTATGAGATCTCCTCATATTCTCAGCAAATTCCCCTTAGATTTGGAATTTCGTCATTTGTAAACTGATGAATCTTGATGAACTGAGTCTTGTTCAGATAGTGGGTCTCAGTATCATGAGGATGCTCAGTGCCCACAGCAATGGTGATGCAGTGGTGGCAGGAATGCTTTCTTTATACGGAAGAACTAAAGCTTTGAATGTTTTCCTACTTGGTGAATTCTTGAGGTTATATCTATGATTAACTGTCATTTATACTAACATTCAATTACGTTTTCTTAAGTAAGAGGGGTGCTTTTCTTAAGAGAGGGGGGTGGTGTTGTGTGGGTGTTGGGAATTCTGTGAACTCTGGATATGTCTTGTGTTGGCATCAGGAAGATGTGGCCTTGTATAAAGAGAGTTTGATATAATGGCCTAAAGCTTGCTGAGTATTGCAGCCTCTTCTGAGTCCCAGAGTTTTCATCCCATTTATCCACTGGATCTGCCTGGTTCAGGCATCCATCTTAGGAGCTGTATGAAGTGTTCTTTAAGCTCTTGGTTTCATAAAGCCAGCAGGATGTAATGAAATCTAGATTTTTCTAATGGACTAAGAGTATTTACAACAGAAACTGAGACTATCCTAAGGAAAGAAACAATCTTGTTTGGCTCAAAATATCAGTCTGGGGGCAGGGACTGAGTCCCCGCAGTGTGGGGATCTAGTCTCCATGGCCTCTTGTACTACAAAGTGGCTCTGAATGTAAAAAGAGAAGAAAAGATAATAAAATCTTCCCCCAGTACCTCAAGACATTAGACTTGTTTTTCCCCAAAACTCTGAAAGCCACTGTTATGCAAGTTTCCTCTGGTTGTCTCTAAAATCCAAAGGGGAAGAAAAGCATTCTCCTTTTCTTGGCATGGAAGACAGCCCAGCTGTGATATTTTGAGACTCCAGAGGACAGTGATGCTTTGATATTTGAAGAGTTACAATATTTATCAGCCCAGTGTCTCAGGGAGTGATGGGATCCACCTGAATTTTCATGGCAGAAAATTCCAAATGTCCTCCAAGGATTACAGGAACAGCTAGGAAAGATCTTGAAGAAGTTAAGAGGTCTTGCAAAGTGAGTGGTTCAATAGCCAGGAAAGGAAAAATAACCAATATTTATTGCGTGCTTGTTATTCATGTGATATATGCTTAATAACTTAATATCTTGCAAATACAAATTCAGATATTCTCCCCTGTCCTCTGCCCAGCCCACATTCTCAAAAGGATGGGATAGAGCTCTCCTCTTCAAGGAGAGGGGGAAAATGGAAGAGAGGGCCATGCTAAGTTAGGAAACATCAGTCAGTCTTGGCTCAGGAAGCAGGAAGATAGAGACCCAAGACTCTTTCAACCCAGTTTCTCTGTGGATGACAAAATGGGCACCAGCTCTTTGTGCTGGAAATCCTGGCTGTCTGTATAATCCAGAATTATTACATTATATATTATAATTGGATTCTATTCTCTTCAAACCAGAACCCACACTTGGCCAGGACTGAGATGGATTTGGACTGTGTAGTTGGACTTCTAGAGCCCCCAGGTGGTGAGTTGCAGGACTGCCTTGTCATTTGATTAACCTTTCAACATGGTGTATTTAGAGCCAGTTGAATTTTGGGGCTGCTGAACTAAGCTGATTTATTATATTATGGTGGAGTTTTAATCTTGTCTACATGAAGTAGATACTACTTTCACTCCCATTTTACCAGCATGAAATTCTATTATTAAACTACTAAATATTATACAGCTAGTGAGTGTGCTATGAGAATATCATAACTTACTCTGAAATTTTTTTTTAATTTTTACTAAGGTGTAATATGCATACAGAAAGACATCCATATTTTAAATGTTCAAATAAATTTTTACTGATGCACATATAACCAGTATTCAGAGGAAGACACAGACCGTGACCAGTGTCCCAGATTGCTCATGTTTTTTCCAGTTGCATAGGGTAGCTTTAACTATTTTCATACCTTTTATAAATGGAATTATACGGTATTCTCTTTTATGTCTGGCTTTTTTTTTACACAACACTATTTGCCAGATTTATCTATGTTTTTGTACTTAGTTCATTCCTATTACTGTATAGTATTTGATTGTTTAAATATACTTCATTTGTTCATTGTACTATTGGTAGGCATTTGGGTAGTTTTCAGTTTTGGTTGATGATGGTAGTACTGCTATAAATATTCTAGTACATATCTTTAGGTAAATATATTTATACACTTCTGTTGAAGGTCCCTCTAGTCAAGGCTATGGGTTTTCCAGTGGTCATGTATGGATGTGAGAGTTGGACTGTGAAGAAGGCTGAGCACCGAAGAATTGATGCTTTTGAACTGTGGTGTTGGAGAAGACTCTTGAGAGTCCCTTGGACTGCAAGGAGATCCAACCAGTCCATTCTGAAGGAGATCAGCCCTGGGATTTCTTTGGAAGGACTGATGCTAAAGCTGAAACTCCAGTATTTTGGCCACCTCATGTGAAGAGTTGACTCATTGGAAAAGACTTTGATGCTGGGAGGGATTGGGGGCAGGAGGAGAAGGGGACGACAGAGGATGAGATGGATGGATGCCATCACCAACTCAATGGACGTGAATATGAGTGAACTCCGGGAGTTGGTGATGGACAGGGAGGCCTGGCGTGCTGCGATTCATAGGGTCGCAAGGAGTCGGACACGACTGAGTGACTAAACTGACTGACTGACTGATTGGTATTTACTTAGGAGTGGAACTGCTGTGTCACAGAGTAGATGTATGTATGAACCAATTTGTTTTTGCACCAGCAGCATGTAAGAGTTAGGGCTGCTTCATATTGTTGTCAACACTTGTCTTTCTCATTTTAGCCATTTTGGTGGGAGTGGAACCTTATCCTGCTGTTATCTGTTTTAATTATCTTTACTCTTGACATTTTCATGTTTATTGGTTATTTGTTTATCCTCTTTTGTGGAAAGTATGTTCAAGATTTTTGCTCATTTTCCTATTTTGTTACATGTCTTTTAACGGCCACTGTACTGGAGTTTTCTATATTCTTGACATGAATCTTTAGTTGGATATATATTGTTAATATGTCTTCTTTTTTTTTTTTCCTGTTCTTGTTGCTCATTTGCTAAGTTGTGCATGACTTTTTGCCACCCCATGGACTGCAACACACCAGGCTTTGCTGTCTCTTTTTTTGAATTTGTTCTTTGTGCATTCTCTTTCAGAAATCTTTGTTTGACCTAAGATTATATGTTTTTTTGTGTTTACTGCTTACCTTTCACATTTTGCTGTGCAACTTATCTAGACTTGATTTGGATGTATGGTATTAATTTAGGGGTCTTTCTCTGTTCTGTATGAATGTCCAATTGTCCCAGCACCATTTATTGAAAGGGGCTTTTTCCCCTATAGCAATGCCAAGTTACCTTTGCCCTAAATTGGATGATCATATATGTGTGAGACTGTTTCTGAGCTCTCTATTTTATGTTTGGTCAGATAGTCTTTTTGTCCACAGCCTGTTCTTGCCACCACCTTGCTATTTATATGAACTTATTTGTACTCCCCAGGTTTGTGTGACATGGAGAAATATGGGTTATATTTCAGATTTTAAGTAGTTTCTTATAAATGGATTTATACATAACAAAGTAAAATAATATACAGTATAGTATATTGTATATTTTTAATTAACTTTAATCCTTTTCACTAGATAATCAGGCACATACTACATTTGTTTAAATGGAATATCCATGTTCTAATTCTTTCTGAGTTTTCTTTTCTTTTAGAGGGGATTTTGATCATCTGTCAGTTACTTCCTCTCTTTCCATCCTAGTCCAAATTTCACTCATTCCTGAACAGAGAATTCTCAGAAACTCTAAATTTTTCTGTTGAAACTCACAATTTAACTATAAGAAGATTATTAATGTTATTTCTGAACTTTCTAATTTTCAACTGTGCAGATCTATGCAACAATTGAAATGCTGAAAACTGCTTCAGTGAACTTTCTGAAAAAATGGCTGAGGTAGGGTCTTCAGGACAAGGGAGTTCCTTATTTTCTGTGACTTATCCTGGGAGAGATTATATAGCTAATTTTTACTTTTGGTGAAAAGTAGAAAACTTCCAGTTTGATGGTTAAGTAAAAACATCCCCCCTTTTGCAGAACTCATTGAATCACTGTTGCATTACTAAAATTTCTCTCACTCCCATTTATAGTGTTATGCAATTTACCCAATGAGCCATTTAAAATTTGCTTATTTGGGTGTTATGCTTGGAAGTATATTCCATATATTATAGAAAAAAAGAAGAAAAGAAAAAGGTGTTGCTTATTAGATACACACACAATCTAATTAAAATTAAGAAACTGGCATTATGTGAGTAAATCTAAAATGAGCTTCCCTACCTCTCACTTTCTCTCTGACCTTTGAAGATTTTCTTTGTAAAATATTATAACGAATCTTTTTATGGCCTCCATTCAGATTATAAAGGTTAGTGAGAGAAAGACTTTCAATATTGGAATTTAACTTGGATTCAAATTTTATTCAAAAAATTAATGTTTATATCAGGCTTAGGAATAACCAAAATAGTCATCAGTTCAGTTCAGTTCATTTGCTCAGTTGTGTCCAATTCTTTGCGACCCCATGAATCGCAGCACACCAGGCCTCCCTGTCCATCACCAACTCCCAGAGTTCACTCAGACTCATGTCCATCGAGTTGGTGATGCCATCCAGCCATCTCATCCTCTGTTGTCCCCTTCTCCTCCTGCCCCCAATCCCTCCCAGCATCAGAGTCTTTTCCAATGAGTCAACTCTTCACATGAGGTGGCCAAAATACTGGAGTTTCAGCTTTAGCATCAGTCCTTCCAAAGAAATCCCAGGGCTGATCTCCTTCAGAATGGACTGGTTGGATCTCCTTTCAGTCCAAGGGACTCTCAAGAGTCTTCTCCAACACCACAGTTCAAAAGCATCAATTCTTCGGTGCTCAGCCTTTTTCACAGTCCAACTCTCACATCCATACATGACCACATGAAAAACCATAGCCTTGACTAGACATAAGATTAAAAAAAAGAGCTATGCTTTTGCTAAAACATTACTATGGGTCCTATTTTTTATGACAGGCTTCTTTCTTTCTTTCTTTTTTTGTCGCTCAGTTGTATCTGACTCTTTAGTGACCCCATGGACCGTAACCCACCAGGTTTCTTTGTCCATGGGATTTCTCAGGCAAGAACACTAGAGTGGGTTGCCATTTCCTTCTCCAGGGGATCTTTCTGGACCAAGGATTGAACTCATGTTTCCGGCATTACAGGTGCATTCTTTACTGCTGAGCCACCATTAATGAAATAACTGATAGGGTAATGTAAAACATGATTTATTTAAAAAATATTTTTAACTATATATTTTGTTGATGTGTAGTTGACTTACATACAATGCTTCAAAAATATGATTTATTTTATGGGTAGGTAAATCTGTGAAAATTTTGGACAATGACATGTAAGTAGAAGTATAATTTAAGATTTTACACTATCCTTCCAATATTCTTTGCCAGGATCACAGATACAATGGCTGAAGCTTAAACATCTATGCTGTTACAAGGAGCATGAAGCCAGATCTTGGGGGAGGCAGAGAGTTAGAAAGAGCCTGGGACCTAATCAGATCAGTTCAGGACTGCCTACTTCCATACTAGGATAAAGAAAGAAGCCTCTACCATGTTAAAGCCACTTCTTTAGTAAGTGTAGCTGATCCTTAATAGATACAGTATTTTAATATGGATATTAAAATATCTAATAGCCTGTGTTGTCTTTAGAAATAACTTTTTTTCTTTAGGAGGAGTGTGTATGTGTCTATTCATGTGCAAACTTGGTCCAATGTGCATCCTTGCAAGACTATAGTGAGAAGGGGATGAATATAAACTAATCCACTGGCAGAGAGAACTTGAATGGCACAAGATTTAAGGCGACAAAACCAATCTGGATTGTTTAGCTGGAGACTTTCATGATGTTATTATCTATTAATTAATTTAAGCTTGAGGAAACATATTATTGATGGGATTTTTTGCCTTTGAATGCTCACCACGGAGGGAGGACAGGCATTAAAACACGGCTATCCCTTCTGAGTAGATTTTTCATATACAGCAATGTATGGAGATTTGTACTGGAAAAAATAAGGATGAATTTGTTTCACACAGGAGGAGAGGAGGCTGATTCTTGAGACAGGTGCAATTGTGTCCATTATGGCATGTTGGGTCATCCACTAGTGCCTCGTATTGGTGTAGAGGGTGGGTGTGAAATGAGTTTCAGTTCTTCTAAATTTGCCTAAGTTGTAAACCTTCTTTCTTCCAAATTATAAAAGAGTCAAATCTCTCACCCATTAAAATCTTACTGAGATGCATTGCTTGGTACTTTGTCCTCAGGTGTTATTTTAGGTTCATGGAACACTGAAATATTGTAAACAACAAAATCACTTCTAAGAGGGAAGCATATATAAAGTAGATATATTGATACAAGCTTACCTTAGAAAACAACAACACAAAAATCTCAAATAAGTAACCTATCCTTATAACTAAAGAAACTAAAAAGAGACGAACAAACAGAACCCAAGCATCAAAGTAGTAGAAGGAAAGCCATAATGAAGATCAGAGTGGAAATAAATAAAATAGAGCAAAAGTACCCAAACAGCAGTGGAAAAGATAAATGAAACCAAGACTCATTTTTTTTTTTTTTTGGAAAAGATAAGGATATAAAATAGAGCAAAAACTGCAAACAATAGAAAAGATCAATGAAATAAATACTTTTGTTTTTGAAAAGATAAAAAAAGTTGATAAACCTATAACCAGGCTCATCAAGAAGAAAAGAGAGCACACTCAAATTTAAAAGAAAAGAAGTGAAAGAGGAGAGATAACAATGAGAATTACAGAGATAATAAGATGACACTATGAACAGTTATATGCCAACAAATTGGACAATCTAGAAGAAATGGTCAAATTTTTAGAAACATACAACCTGCCAAGACTGAACCAGGAAGAAATAGACTGCATCACATGAAATGCCGGGCTGGATGAAGCACAAACTGAAATCAAGATTGCTGGGAGGAATATCAATAACCTCTGATACTCAGATGACATCACTCTTATGGAGGAAAGTGAAGAGGAACTAAAGAGCCTCTTGAAGGTGAAAGAGGAGAGTGAAAAAGCTGGCTTGAAATTCAACATTCAAAAAACTGAGATCATGGCATCTTGTCCCATCACTTCATGGCAAATAGGTGAGGAACAATGGAAACAGTGACAGATTTTATTTTCTTGGTCTCCAAATAATTGCAGATGATGACTACAGCCATGAAATTAAAATATACTTGCTCCTTGGAAGAAAAGCTATGACTCAACCAGACAGCATATTAAAAAGCAGAGACATTACTTTTCCAACAAAGGTCCATCTAGTCAAAGCTATAGTTTTTCTACTAGTCATGTGTGGATGTGAGATTTGGGCCACAAAGAAGGCTGAGGGCCAAAGAATTGAGGCTTTTGAACTGTGATGTTGGAGAAGACTCTTGAGAGTCCCTTGGACTTAAGGAAACCAAATAAGTCAACCCCAAAGGAAATAAATCCTGAATATTCATTGGAAGAACTGATGCTGAAGCTGAAGCTCCAATACTTTGGCCACATGATGTGAAGAACCAACTCATTGGAAAAGACCTTGATGCTGAGAAAGATTTAAGGCAGGAGGAGAAGGGGACGACAGAGGATGAGATAGTTGGATGGCATCACCAACTCAATGGACATGAGTATGAGCAAGCTCTGGGAGATGGTGAGGGACAAGGAAGCCTGGTGTGCTGCAGTCCATAGGGTCGCAAAGAGTTGGACACAACTGAGCGACTGAACAACAACAAAACAGATTGACCCCTAGGAAGGTAATCAAAGCTGCAATTAAAAAAAAAAAAGAAACTCCTGGTAGGTAAGAAGAAACTCCTGGTAGGTAAAGTCCAGGACTAGACAGCTGCACTGGGAAATTCTACCAACCAAATAAAGAAGAGCTATCTATTCTTCTCAAGCTGTGTCAAAGAATTGAAGAGGAGGGAATATTCCCAAATTCATTCTGAGGCCACTATTATCCTGACACCAAAACCAAAGTATTGGCAGTCCTAACCTCAGCAATCAGAAATAGAAATAAAAGGCATTTAAATTGAAAAGGAAGAATTAAAACTCTCACATTTGCAAATGACATACCATACATAGAATATCCTCAAGGCATCATTGAAAAGAACCATTAGAACTCAATGAATCTGGTGAAGTTGCAGGACACAAAGTTAATGTATGAAATCTGTTGCATTTCTATACGCTAACAACAAACTGTCAGAAAGAGAAATTAAGAAAACAATCTCACTTACAGTAGCATTAAAAAGAAAAGCAATACCTAGGAATAAATCTAACCAAAGAGGAAAGACCTATACTCGGAAAGCTATAAACATTGATGAAAGAAAGTGATGACAACACAACTAATGGAAAGATATCATGTTTATGGTTTGGGAGAATTAATATTGTTAAAATGACCATACTATTCAAGGAAATCTACAGATTCAAAGCAATCCCAGTCTCAAATGGCATTTTTTTTTCACAGAACTGGAATAAACAATTTAAAAAATTATATGGAAGCACAAAAAAATCCCAAATTTCCAAAATAATTTTGAGAAAGAACTGTGTGTGTGTGTGTGTACACTCAGTCATGTCTGACTCTTTGTGATCCCATGGACTATAGCACACCAGACTCCTCTGTCCATGGAATTTTCCAGGCAGGAATACTGGAGTGGTTTGCCATTTCCTTCTTCAGTGAACCTTCCCAACCCAAGGATCAAACCTCCGTCTCTTGCATCTCCTGCACTGGCAGGAGGATTCTTCACCATTGTGCCACCTGGGAAGGCCATGGACTACACTACAGTGTTGCAGTATAGAGCCAGCACAAAAGCAGACACAGAGATCAACGGAACAGAATGGAAAGCCTGGACATAAACTCATGCACTTATTTGCAATTAATCTATGATGAGGGAGGCAAGACTATGCAGTGGGGAAAACATAGTCTTTTCAGCAAGTGGTGCTGGGAAAATGACACAGCTATATATAAAAGAATGAAATTAGAATATTTTCTAACATTGTATACAAAAATAAAATGGATTAAAGACCTAAATGTAAGATTGGAAACCATAAAAATCCTAGAGGAAAGAATTGACAGAACATTTGTTGACATAAATCGTAGTGGTATTTTCATGGATCTATCTCTCAAGGCAAAGGAAACAAAAGACAAATAAATGGGGTCTAATAAACTTAAAAGCTTTTGCACCACAAAGGAAGATGCTAACAAAGCAAAAAGATAATTTACTTGATGGGATAAAAGATTTGCAAAAGATAAGATGAGTAAGAGGTTAATATCCAAAATATATAAATGGCTTGTACAACTCAGTATGAAAACAACAAGCAACCTGATTAAAAAACAGGCAGAAGACATCAATAGACATTTTCCCAAGGAAGACATATATACAGATGGCCACCCAGCACATATAAAGATGCTCAGCATTGCTAATCATCAGAGAAATGCAAATCAGAATACAATGAGATATCACTGCACACCTGTTAGAATGGTTATCATTAAAAAGACAGCAAATAACAAATGTTGGCAAGGATGTGGAGAAAAGGGAACCTTTGTACACTACTGGTGTGAATGTAAGCTATTGCAGCCATATGGAGTATGTAACTTCCTCAAAAAACTAAAATTAGAACTACCATATGATCCAGGAATTCCCTTCTTGGGTATACATCAAAAGAAAATGAAAACATCCAGTTTGAAAAGACACATTCATCCCAATGTTCATAGCAATATTATTTATAATTGCCAAGTATCCATTAACAGATGAATGGATATGGAAGATGTGGTACATCTATAAAATGGAATACTACTCAGCCATCAAAAGAATGAAATTCTGTCATTTGCAGCAACATGGATAAACTTAGAAAGTCTTATGCTTAGTGAAATAAGTCAGAAAAAGACAAGTACCATAGTTATCACTTATATATGGAATCTACAAAATAAAACAAATTAATAAATATAAAATGTAAACAGACTAACAGGTATATAGATATAGTGGTTACGAGTTGGGGGAGGAGAAAGAGGGATGGTCAGGATAGGAGTTGGGTATTAAGAGGTACAAAGTGTTATGTATAAAATAAATAACCTACAAGGTTATACTGTGCAGCATAAGGAATATAATATTTTATAATAACTTTAAATGAAGTATAATTACAATATTTTGAATCACTATATTGTATACTTTAAACTAATATGATACTGTAAATTGCCTATGTGTGTGTGTACTCAGTTTCTCAATTGTGTCTGACCCTATGTGACCCCATGGACTGTAGCCCACCAGGCTCCTCTGTCCATGGAATTTTCCAGACAAGAATACTAGAATGGGTTGCCAGTTGCTAGTCTAGGGGATCTTCTCAACCCAGGGACTGAACCTGCATCTCTTGCATCTCCTGCATTGACAGGTGGACTCTTTACCACTGCACCACCTGGGAAGCCCAAATTGCCTTTATTTCAATTTAAAAAATGAGTTTTGAAATAATAAAAAGAATTATGTGTTGTTTGATAAACTAGGAGCTCACCAAAATTCTAAAATAGTACCAATTTAATTTGGAAGTTCAAATAATTTGACTTGTAAATAACACCTTTCTTATTTAATATATATAAACTTTATAACCCATTTATGTTGTTTTGATCAAATGTGAAATACTGTTGATAACTCAATCTAGAAGAAATTTTAACACCCATATTTTTATGATAACAGGAAATTTACATTTTAATTTATATTAATTTTTATAGATAATTGTGGTGAATAATGAAAAGATTTTAGACAAAACTTAATTTTATGTTAGGTTGATTCTTGTGGGAGAAACAGAATGGAAATAGTTATTAAGAAAGCATTTTAGGGGGGTTAAAGGGAGGCTTAAGGGGGAGGAGATACATATGCATACTTATATCTGATTCACACTATTGTACACAAGAAACCAACACAACATTGCAAAGCAATTATCCTCCATTTAAAAATAAATTTTAAAAAAGAATGCACTTTTAACAGTGGAGGTTCCTAAAAAAATTAAGCATAGTATTACCATGCAATCCAGAAATTCCACTTCAAACTAGATACCCAAAAGAATTGAAAGCAGGGACTTGAATAGATATTTGCACACCAATGTTCATAGCAGCATTGTTCACAATATCCAAAAGATAGAAACAACCCAAGCACCAGTGGCCAATGATTTAATCAGTCATGCCTACATAATGAAGCCTCAATAAGAGCCTCTAAGAATGGGGTTAGGAGAGCTCTGGGTTGGTGAACAAGTGGAGATTTGAAGAGAGTGGTGCTCTCAGAAAGGGCATGGAGCTCCATACGCTTTCCCTCGACCTTGCCCAGTGCATCTTTTCCATCTGACTGTTCCTGAGTTATACCTTCTGTATCCATGGGTTCCATATTTGCAGGTATGAAGAGATGATTATAACATTTTATATAAAAGACTTGAGCATTTGAGGACTTTGGCATCAGAGAAGGATCCCCCTAACAGATACAAAGGACAACTGTATCCTTTTATAATAAACCCGTGATCAAGTAAGTGAAATGTTTCTCTGCGTTCTGTGAGCTGCTCTAGCATAGCGGTCAAACCCAACGAGGTGATCCCTGGAACCTTAGATCTACAACCTGTTGGTCAGAATATTCACAGCCTGGATTTGTGGCTGGTGTCTGAAGTAGGGGACGGTAAGGGGCAGCCTTATAGGACTGAGAACTTAAACTGTGGGATTTGATGCTGTGTCCAGGTAGATAGTGTCAAAATTGAAATGTAGGACTCCCATCTGGTGTTGGAGAATTGCTTGGTGAATTGTGACACTCTATCCCCTGATCACCCTCACTGCCCTATGTTACAACTGGTACTAGAACATTTTATTACTAAAATTTAATATTCATAGTCTCAGTCTTTGAATATACTTTTTGGCTGAGTTGTCAGTGTCTGGCCTTTTTCCATACTCATTTTCCTGAGTCATCAAAAGCCTTGGTTCAGCATTTCTTAAGTGCTATTTTCTCTAGAATTTTCTTCCTAGTGACCAACAAAGGTGCACCCACCACCTAATCAGAGCAATAACGATATCCATTTCAATTTCTGAGATGTTGAAAGATGAAAAAAACCCAAAGCATAATACTTAGGGTCTGTTGGATATATTTAAGAGTGCAGTAACAACTGTATCTATAAATGTTAATTTTTTAACACACTGAAAAGTAGATTTTTTGCAATCATGAAAAGTTATAGAAAGTTAATGTTAAACTAAACAAATAGATGAGGGGGTACTTAATTTTTCAATATTCTTTTAAAGGCTAAATAAGCAAACAAAAGAAAAAAGAAAGAAATGCACTCCGACAGAGAAGTTGACCCATGAAGTGAGGGAAAACTGAAAACTGGGTTGTATGGTTCAGTTCAGTTCTGTTCAGTCGCTCAGTCGTGTCCAACTCTTTGAGATCCCATGAATCGCAGCACGCCAGGCCTCCCTGTCCATCACCAACTCCTGGAGTTTACCCAAACTCATGTCCATTGAGTCGGTGATGCCATCCAGCAATCTCATCCTCTGTCGTCCCCTTCTCCTCCTGCTCCCAGTCCCTCCCAGTATCAGAGTATTTTCCAATGAGTCAACCCTTCGCATGAGGTGGCCAAAGTATTGGAGTTTCAGCATCAGTCCTTCCAATGAATACCTAGGACTGATTTCCTTTCGGATGGACTGGTTGGATCTCCTTGCAGTTCAAGGGACTCTCGAGTCTTCTCCAACACCACAGTTCAAAAGCATCAATTCTTCAGCACTCAGCTTTCTTCACAGTCCAACTCTCACGTCCATACATGACCACTGGAAAAACCATAGCCTTGACTAGATGGACCTTTTTCGGCAAAATAATGTCTCTGCTTTTTAACATACTATCTAGGTTGGTGATAACTTTTCTTCCAAGGAGTAAGTGTCTTTTAATTTCATGGCTGCAATCACCATCTGCAGTGATTTTGGAGCCCCCCAAAATAAAGTTTGTTTAAATACTATTTACATATTTTGGTTGCTTTTTTGGCTGGTAAATTATCAGTTTCCAGGGGACATGAAAAAAACTAAAATTCAGAAAGAGGAGATTTATAAATTCAATCAAGAATATTCTTCCCTTCCTGCATTTCTATCAAATATCTCACTTGCTAAGTGTTTTTGTCAACTTTCATTTGTGTTTCCCAGCTGTTCAGCTGGGCTTCCCTGGTAGCTAGCTCATCTGATAAAGAATCTGCCTACAATGCAGGAGACCCCGGTTAGATTCCTGAGTCAGGAAGATCCCCTGGAAGAGGGATAGGCTACTCACTCCAGTGTTCTTGGGCTTCCTTTGTAGCTCAGACCCTCCAGTATTCTTGCCAGGGCTCCTCTGTCCATGGGGTCCCAAAGAGTCAGCCACGACTGAGAACTAAGCAGAGCACAGCACCGCTGTCCTGCCACCAGCTTGAACTGCCCCATTTTCAAACATCTTCAACAATTATTCCAGGTTGATGATTCCAACTTTTCTTAAGATTCAGTCACCCAATTCAAGTCAGCAACCGGCTGGTAATTTAAAGTCTATTTGTAAAGTGGAAAATGTACCATCCTAGTTATAAATAATCCTTCACATTACCAATTCAGTATTGCAAAGACTGTCAAGTATACATTTGAAGATATTTTCTGGTGATTTGACAGTCTGGGATTTTAATATCCTTAGGGTATAATCATCAGGGATTAATATAGATGAGAAGATGTACAAAGATCTTCATTAAAGGGAATTTAAATAAGTGAAACATTCTAGTTTAATACTGGGTGACTTTTAAGTAAAGTTAAATGTCTGAAAGCTTTGATTTTTAATATGATATTGTCTTTGAACTTTGAAGCGGTCTTGTATTGAGCTCTGGATTTGACTGACTTAAAAATCCTTGCAGCTCAGAAAATAAGATTATATTATTATTTTTTAAATAGATGGTAATATAACAATTAATTTTTAAAGATGATGTACTAGTCATATCACGAAAACAAATCACTTTTTATTTTTCTGAGTTCAAATGGAGGAAGAATTTCTATTTACAGAATCATTCACTTCTATCTCTAAAACCTGCAGAGAAAATAAGAGTTTCTTTTCTTTAGTAATGAAATCTCGTTTGGAAACCAGATTCTGAATATTTTAACATGACCATAAAGAAAGGAAAACTGTATTCTAATTTTATATATGAGCATAATTGGTTCATAAGTTGGTTTGTAAGTCATATTATGTGATTATGATTGGGAGGGATAAAAATGTATCCATGACTGGAATTAGAATTGATGGAATGTATATGTGTATAGGGGTAGGTGACAAGATTACTTTGTCCCTCTCCTTCCGTGGGTCCCAATCTGATCACCTGAACTTCTCAAATCTTGGTGCTTGAGAGAGGGATTTTCTCTTGAATTTGAGGGATTCACTCTTCTAGGTCCTAGATGGTCAAGGTTGTTCCCTCTTGTGCATAGTCTCTTTGTGTTCTGGATTCTGTGTATAAAGTTGGTGACTGAGATTGTCCCTTTGGTCTGACACATGTTACTTTGAAAGTTAGTAAACTTACAGTAACCATAATCTTAAATATTACTCAGAAAGTACTGAGAGGTGCCCTAGAGAATCCTCTGAGCTCCAGACATAGTCCACCTTACCCACAAAGTGGAGCAGTAGCTCAGTTTCCCCTTGACAATAATGGTAATTTCCCAGGTTGATACTGCAGTTCCCTTCTTTGCCTATTGGTTCAATAGGATGGAGAGGCCAGAGCAGCTCAGTGGTAGTAATAACTCTGAGTTCACTGGGAGCATCATGGTAGTCCCTGTTGGAAGTACTTCTTTTGGGGAACTGAGACTTTTTGAAACCAACACAGTTGAAAGTAGTAGGGATGGGAAGTAAACATTCTTTTGCTGATGAATCTGCAATGTGGGGAGGCCTCTGTGGGTAAGGCTCATCTCTGCTCCATGTGACTTCATCATATGTCTGTCAGTTGAGAATGCTGGTTGGCTGGGGAGATTGAAACAGCTAAGGCTGTAGCTGGAACGTGGCTTTTTTATGTGGCTGCTCAGGTTCCTCACATCATGGGGGCGGGTTCTTAGAGGGAGAACTGCAGGATGAGAAAACATCAGGTGAAAGTTGTATTCTTTCTACTACTTAGATACAAAAGTCACAAAGCATAGCTTCTTCGTATTTTATTGGTCAAAGTAGTCACATGTTCTAATCCAGAGTCATAGTGTTAAAAAACAGAATTCAGCTGAGTCAGTTTGAAGATCTAATTGGCTTTACCGAATGATTCATGAATTGAGCAGCTTCCCATCTAGTAAATATAAGGGCTCTCTGAAACATTATACAAAATGGGAGGTTTTATTCTTTGGCCTGAACAGTATTTCTGAGCAAAGATTTTTCAGTTCTTTTGAAGAAGGGTGTTTCTCTTCTCCCTACTCAATGTTTTTTTTTTTTTTTTTAATTTCTAGGATCTTTTCATATATCCCATGATTTTTTTTCTCTTTTTTTCCTTTAAACTTATCTAAAATTGAGGTATAACTTATGTACAAATATTATATAACTTTTAGGTGGACAGCATAGTGGTTCACAGTGTTTAAAAGTTATACTCCAACTAATAGTTATTATGCTCATTATTTGACTCATTCTTTTAGTTTCAGGAGGGATCTGTGCTTACCCAGTATTGCTTTATAGTTTTTAAAGTTATATGAGAGTTAAGTTGTGTTATTAATTATATCAGAGAGGTCCAATACCCATTCTTTCTCTGACCTAGATGCAGCGTGAGGGAAAAAAGAACAATTTATGATGACTAGACAGCTATGACAGAAGCTCCCTCCACAAGCCGTGCTGCAGTTCTAGCAGCCTGGGGGACAGGAGGGAGCCAGAGCCCAAGTTAACCCATGGGCTACCATCATGGACTAAAAAGCTGCAAAGCCCTTTACCAATCCCTGTCCCCTAAATTGGATTGGTTTCTGTGGTGGGTGTGACCCTTTGCATGTAGAGCAAGCTGCAGGGGTAGTCTACATTACTGAAGAAACTCAGTGTTACAAAAAAGACAAAAAAGACAAAATCAGCAAAGTGACCTAGATGAAATTGGACAAAAAAGTGAATTCAAGCAGATTGGACTTTAAAAGACAAAGTCAGCAGTAATTCTGGCTCTAAATGGATGAGCACGGTTTGTAAACTGCCACACAGTTGTTATGAAGGTTGCATATAAAGAGGAGAGCAAGTCAACTCGTGGGCATATATATATAGACAAAACTATAATTCAAAAAGTGAAGTAAGTCAGAAGGAGAAAAACAAATGCCATATTCTAACACATATATACAGAATCTGGAAAAATGGTACTGATCAACCTATTTGCAGGGCAGGAATAGAAACGCAGACACAGAGAATGGCCATGTGCACACAGGAGGGGATAGGGGGATGAATTGAGAGAGTGGCACTGACATATATACACTACCATGTGTAAAATAGATAGCTAGTGGGAAGCTGCTATAAACACAGAGAGCTCAGTGTGGTGCTCTGAGATGACTTAGATGGGTGGGATGAGGAGTGGGGGTGGAAGAGACATCCAAGAGGGAGAGGAATATGTATACATATAGATGATTCACTTCATTGTACAAGAGAAACTAACACAATATTGTAAAGCAATCATACTCCAATTAAAAATAATAAAAAAGTATATTTTCTAGGAAAAAAAGATACATACATAACATTCAAAGTTAAGACGTGGAAACAACCTGTATGTCCGTCAACAGATGAAAGGATAGAAGAGCGGTGTACACACACACACACACACACACACACACACACACAATGGATGCTCATCCATAAAAAATGAAATAGAAATGCTTGTAGCAACATGGATAGACCTCAAGGTTATCATACTAAGTGAAATAAGTCAGAAAGAGAAAGATACCATATGCTGTCACTTATTTGTGGAATCTAAAATACAACACAAGTGAGCATAACTGTCAAGCAGAAATAGACTTGTAGACATAAAGAACAGACTCATGTTTGCTAAGGGTGAGAGGGTGGGAGAGGGGTGGATTGGGAGTTTGGGATTAGCAGATGAAAACTATTACATATAGAATGAATAAATGACAATGTCCTACTGTAAAGCACAGGGAGCTGTGCTCAATATCTTATATAAGCCATAATGGAAAAGAATATGATAAAGACTGTGAATATATATATATACACACACACACACCTGAATAACTTTGCAGTACAGCAGAAATTAACACAATATTGCAAATCAACTATACTTCAATAAAATCAAGAGTATAGCAAAACCCTGTACATACTGGAGTATCAGGAGCACCACCCTCAAATGTGGGTGCAATAGACAAATACATAGGAATAGACTGGAGAGAGATAAATATTTATGTTTAAAAAATTAGCCAGTAATATTTTTAGCTAATTCTATTCATACTTATTTGTCAAAGTTTAACATAAAAGTGTGAAAATTTTTACAAAGCTTAAAAATCATTATATACAGTTTATTCGGGCAATAATCGCCTCAGAATTGGTTATTACCACTATTAATGACTTCCTAGTTAGAGTGTTAATGGCCCATAGCAAAAAACTGCTGGTAGTGACTGATTTCAAAGGGATTATTGCTTAATTAATGGCACTCCACCTATCTTTAGTCATTTTTGTAAGTATCATTTTTATTGCCTATTTCAAGACTCTCAACTTGAGTTTATTACATTTGGAAGAATGTCACAAAGGCAGATAAAATAGATAATAATTTTCTGATTCTGGTTAGCTTTGGAATGTGTGGACATTTCACCAAATTATTTCAGTACTTCTTTATCACCAGCTAATAAAATGTTTGGGATGTTCTGGTGGCTCAGACGGAAATGTCACCTATAACTTTTGAGTGGGTTACAGGAGTATAACCTAAAAAATAAAGAAAAAAGACCTACATGCTTGTCTTTGGAAGGAAAAAAAATCTAAATTTTTTCTAAACTAGTGGATACATTTTTGCGCATCTCCAATTTGGACGGGGTGATAAATGGAAAATACAAAGCTGAGATAAAATGCGATAATTTTTTTGAGAACCTTCTTTGTCTAAGCCGAGAATACTGCAGTGGATGTCATGTGATCTGGGTTTTGGTTTCAGCTCTGCTTCAGAGTACTCAGTTTGGATTTTTACTTTTATGATTTGTACAATTAGAATATTGGACTAGATTGCCTCTTAGTTCTTTATAGCTATTCAATTCTGCTATTGTTATAAAAGGGAATGGATCAGAATGTTTGCATCAGAGCTATAAAAAATCTTTTTCCAATAAACTCCATAGGATATCCTCATTATTTATAATGTTAACCATGGTTCTTTTGAACATTTCTTGACATGTTCAAAGAAAGGGCTTTGAACCCAAGGGCTACCCTTGGGGTTTAGAAAATAAAAATATTTTGTTGTGACAGAGCTAAATTTTTTGGACTTTGACCCAGCTTGGTTTCTAACTGGCTGTATGATTTAGGGCAACTCTAGCACCTAACAGCATCATGAACTGTCTTACATGATGTAAGAGGATGAAACTTGGCATCAATCAACACCTGATTGATGTCCAAATTAATTTAAATGTATTTTTCCACAAAAGCTGCTAACGTAGCTGAAATTATTAAGTTTCTGAACTATATGCTGCATTTTCCTTAATTTTGAAACATGCCATACAAGACTGACTCAAAGACTTTTAGCTCGTCCTCTAAACCTATGGTTTTCAAAGTGTGGTTTGGGGACTGCAGGATTCCTGAGACTCTTTCAGAGGGGTCAATAAAGTCAAACCTATGTTCAAATAATAATACTAAGACTTTATTTGTCTTTTTTCTTGACATGTGATACCATTTTATAATGAAATGTATTGATATTTGGAAAATATGCACAACTCTGTGAATTGATAGTTTCCAAATAACCAATGCATGTTACAAAACTATGCCTGGATAAAGAATTCTTTCAAAGTGCAAGTCAGACTGGGTGATATAAATGTAACAGAGTATAAATAGTTTATTGATCTGGTTTCAGATTTCACTTTGCAACTAATTTCTAAAAAAACACCACTTGTTGAGTTTAGTACAGTGTCACAGAAGAACATCATAATTATCTGGAAAAAACTCTTAAAATAATCCTTCATTTCCAGCTACATATGGGTAAGCCTGGATTTTCTTCATATACTTCAGTTAAAATGACATTGTAACAGATTGAAAGCAGAAACAGACATATAAATCCAGCTGTGTTATATTGGCCAGACATTAAAATGATTTATAAAAATTGTAAAACAGTGCTACTTTTCTCCCAAAAGTTTTTGTTTGAGAAAGCATAGTGATTATTTAGATTAAAATGTTAACATTTAATGGGCTTATTATTTTTAAATGAACTAATCAGTGAAAAAATTTAATTTCTCTTTTAATTTCTAACATAGTAAATAATTATAAAACAATTCACATAAACAAAATTCTCTGAAATCCTCTATAATTTTTACCTGTGTAAAAGGATCCTGAGACTGAAAATATTGAGAACTTCTGCTTTATGTCAATTAAATTTCTGAAGACTTACTTATATACCATTGTGAACTTTGTAAAAAAGTATACTCTAAGTCCTGAAGACAATTTCCAAGGAAAGTTTCTGAAAATGTTCTGAAACATGGTACATCAGCGGAATCAGCTGACTTCCCAAGATAAGTATTTGACTGAGTAACACTAATTTGGATAGAGAATTTTATTCTGTTGAATAAAAAATTCCTCCATATAGTGTGCAGATTCTCATCTTTTGGGTTGCCATTGGAAAGTGAGAAAAAGTAGCAGATGGAGAAGAAAAAAAACTGACTGACCTGCAAATAGATGAAACAGGTAATTAAGGGTGATGTGACTTTTTACTTCCAGAAGCCTGTATGGTAAGTCCTGAGACCTGATTCTTGTGCTTCTGCAGTCTTGGATCACTCTGAATTCTTAACTCTGAATCTATATGAGGGCCAGAAGACCATCCTGATCTCCCATTTATAAGGGAAGTGATTTAAAGAACAAATCACAGCAGCAACTGTGTGGGAGGATTTTCTGTATACATTAGCTTTCATCTCTTTCAGAGCAAAGTAGATATGAGTGCATTGGCAGAAGCAAACCACTCCACTCACTTATTTCATCTTCTTTTTAAAATACTGAATCATTGGTACACTTGGATTTATGACACTTACTCCAAATGGGGATCATACAGATAAAAGGCAAACTCTGTGAAGAGCCTCACTACCTTGATATTAAAATCAGTTCTCAATCCTTAAAAAACTAAAAATAATTTTTACAATCCAGCAATCCCACTCCTAAGCATATATCCAAAGAAAACTCTAACTGAAAAAGATACATGTACCCCAATGTTCATAGTTTAAGCTTTGATGTTTACCCAAGAATGAGGAAGAAGAGTGAGGAGGAAGGTAGTCTTCTCCCCTCCTACTTCTTCTTTATTATAAAAATGTAGCCCTCTCTGTTCTTGGGCTGTGCTTCCTTGCCTGCCCATTTGTATCTCTCACAAGCAACCCATGCTAATAAATTCACTCTTTGCCTCACACTGAATTTGTTCTGTGCTGAAACAAAGGAACCTGAGATTTGGTAAGTCCTGATATCAGGTGAGAAGTTTTAATGACAAGTCAGTAGATTTGAACCCCTCCTAAGTCAGGGGTTGTGGGTTCAAGTCCCAATCTGAGGTGCAGCTGGGTTTGAGTACAATTTCAATAGCAGCAGCACTGTTTACAATAGCCAAGACCTGGAAGCAACCTAAATGCATACTGACAGAGGAATGGATAAAGAAAATATGGTACATATATACCATGGAATATTACTCAGCCATAAAAAAGAATGAAATAATGCCATTTGCAGCAACATGCAGCAATCTAAGAAGACAAAAGAACTGTACACAGAAAATTTTAAGACACTAATGAAAGAAATCAAAGATGAAATAAACAGATGGAGAGATATTCCATGTTCCTGGGTAGGAAGAATCAACATTGTGAAAATGACTATACTACCAAATGCAATCTACAGATTCAATGTGATCCCTATCAAATTATCAAGTGCATTTTTCAGAGAACTAGAACAAAAAAAATTCACAATTCATATGGAAACACAAAAGACACTGAATACTTGAGAAAGAAGAATGGGGCTGGAGGAATCAACTTTCCTGACATCAGAGTATACTACAAAGCTACAATCATCAAGACAGTATGGTAATGGCACAAAAATAGAAATATAGACAAAGGGAACAAGTTAGAAAGCACAGAAATAAATCCATGCATCTATGGGTACCTTATTTTTGACAAACGAGGCAAGACTATACAATGAGGCAAAGACAGCCTCTTCAATAAATGGTGTTGGGAAAACTGGACAGCTACATGTAAAAGAATGAAATTATAATACTTCCTAACACCATATGGAGAAGGCAATGGCACTCCACTCCAGTACTCTTGCCTGGAAAATCCCATGGATAGAGGAGCCTGGTGGGCTGCAGTCCATGGGGTCACTAAGAATCAGACATGACTGAAGCGACTTAGCCACAGCAGCAGCAGTAACATCATACACAAAGATAAATTCATAACGGATTAAAGACCTAAATATAAGACAAAAAACTATAAAACTCTTAGGAAAACAGGCAGAACACTCTACATAAATCAAAGCAAGATCCTCTATGACCCATAGAGGGAAATAAAACAAAAGTAATGGAAATAAAAACAAAAGTAAACATGTGGGACCTGATTAAACTTAAAAGCTTTTTCACAGCAAAGGAAACTATAAGCAAGGTGAAAAGACAACACCCAGAATGGGAGAAAATAATAGCAAATGAAACAACTGACAAAGATTAATTACCAAAATATACAAGCAGCTCATACAACTCAATGCCAGAAAAACAAACAACCCAATCAAAAAGTGGGAAAAAGACATAAACAGACATTTCTTCAAGGAAGACATGCAGATGGCTAAAAAACACATGNCCAGAAAAACAAACAACCCAATCAAAAACTGGGAAAAAGACATAAACAGACATTTCTTCAAGGAAGACATGCAGATGGCTAAAAAACACATGAAAAAGTGCTCAACATCACCCATTATTAGAGACATGCAAATCAAAACTACAATATCACCTCACACCTGTCAGAATGGCCATCATCAAAAAGTCTACAAACAATAAAGGCTGTAGAGGGTGTGGAGAAAAGGGAATGCTCTTGCACTGTTGGTGGGAATGTAAACTGATACAGCCACTGTGGAAGACGGTGTGAAGATTCCTTAAAAACTAGGAATAAAACTACCATATGACCCAGCAATCCCACTCCTGGGCATATACCTTGAGGAAACCAAAATTGAAAAAGACACATGTATCCCATTGTTTACTGCAGCACTATTTACAATAGCTAGAACATGGAAGCAACCTAGATGTCCATCAACAGATGAATGGATAAAGAAATTGTGGTACATATACACAATGGAATATTACTCAGCCATAAAAAGGAACACCTCTGAGTCAGTTCTGATAAAGTGGATGAACCTAGAACCTATTATACAGACTGAAGTGAGTCAGAAAGAGAAAGAGAAATATATTCTAACACACATATACAGAATCTAGAAAAATGGTACCGAAGAATTTATTTTCAGGGCAGCAGTGAAGAAACAGACATGGAAAATAGACTTATGGACATGGGGAGAGGGGAGGAGAGGGTGAGATGTATGGAAAGAGTAACATGGAAGCTTACATTACCATATGTAAAATAGATAGCCAATGGGAATTTGCTGTATAGCTCAGGAAACCCAAACAGGGGTTCTGTATCAACTTAGAAGGGTGGGGTGGGGAGGGAGATGGGAGGGAGATGGGAGGGAGGTTCAAAAGGGAGGGGATACATGTATACCTATGGCTGATTCATGCTCACATCTGACAGAAAACAACAAAATTTCATAAAGCAATTATCCTTCAATAAAAAAAGAAAAAGAAAGGAAAACATGGTATATATGTACCATGGAATATTACTCAGCCATAAAAATGAATGGGATAATGCCATTTGCAGCAACACAAATGGGACTAAAGATTATAATGCCAGGTAAAGTAAATCAGACAGGGAAAGACAAATATCATATGATATCACTTATATGTGGAAGCTAGAAAATTGTTACAAATGAATTTATTTATAAAGCAGAAATAGACTTATAGACAGAAAACAAACTTATGATTACCAAAGGGGAAAAGGAAATGGGAAGGATAAAATAGAAATGTGGGATTAGCAGATACACACTACTATATATAAAATAAATAACCAACAGGGACGTACTGCATAGCACAGGGAACTATACTTGATATCTTATAATAACCTATAATGGAAAAGAATCTTAAAAAGAATATGTATATATAAATAACTGAATATATACATATATATTCCCTCTACAGTACACCTGAGACATAAATAAACTATACTTCAATTTAAAAAAAGGTAAAAAATCAGTTTCCTAAAAAGAAAAAAAGGCAAAGTTAAAAGTTGTGTATTTACTTTCAGCCTTTGTATAAATGCAAATATGAAAGAGAACATCAAATTCACCATTCATCACACAAAACATTCATAGCTGGAATCCTGTAGAGAGATTTATCTCCTTTCTCTGTGCTTTGGCATTTAAACAGAGCGAGAAGATGATTAAACCACACTAGAAATTCACACTAAGATACTGGTCACATGATATGTGGCACTCCTCCATAGAGTGTTTGCATTTTTAAAAGGGGATTGAAGTGAGCATTCAACCAAAATGAACAATCTTGAAATGTTTTTGAATAAAGGAATAATTTTAAAATGTTAGGTGAAGATTGGGTACTGCCTTTCCAAGGTTATTAATATCATCACATGATTTAGGGTACAGCCTAGTAATAACACAACTTAAAAAAAGCAAAAAAAAACAGAAAAGCGTGCTCATAAAATCAGCACACCTCCTCCCACCCTCATCTAAGCTTATTTAAAATTCTTCTCTAATTGTGTATGTATTTTCTTTCATGCCCCAGTCCAGTTCCCAAACCTGGTTATACAACAGAGGTACTAGAGGAGCATTTACATGCTTTTATCAGAAAATAATACATTTTCATGGATACATTTTTACCTTCAAAGTCGCTCAGTCATGTCCGACTCTTTGCGACCCCGTGGACTATACAGTCCATGGAATTCTCCGGGCCAGAATACTGTAGTGGGTAGCCTTTCCTTTCTCCAGGGGATCTTCCCAATTCAGGGATTGAACCCAGGTGTCCTGCATTGCGGGTTGATACCTCACCAGTTGAGCTATCAGGGAAGCCCAAGAATATGGGGGTGGGTAGCCTATCTCTTTTCCAGGGGATCTTCCTGACCGAGGAATTGACCCAGGGTCTCCTGCATTGCAGGGGGATTCTTTACCAACTGAGCTATCAGGGAAGCCAAAAAGCTGACACTTGTAGTTTGTTTTATCCTGCCGCTTAAGAGAGAGAGAAAAAATGTGACACTTGCAACCTATCCACCATTTGGAGACCTCTAGCCTTTCTGCCTGTTACCCTCTCATCCCCCTCCTTTTCTTTTAGGAGAATTATGCTGCCTAGGGAAAAGAGCGTTGTTTTCATTCCATAACTGCTCTCATGGAAAAAATATGTTCAAATTGTCAGAATTGCATCAAATAAAGTGTAAAATTCTGCCATTCTTATTCTACTCCCAGGAGTACCAACCATCTCATCCTCTGTTGTCCCCTTCTCCTCCTGCCCTCAATCTTTCCCAGCATCAGGGTCTTTTCAAATGAGTCAGCTCTTCGCTTCAGGTGGCCAAAGTGTTGGAGTTTCAGCTTCAACGCCAGTCCTTCCAATGAACACCCAGGACTGATCTCCTTTAGGATGGACTGGTTGGATCTCCTTGCAGCCCAAGGGACTTTCAAGAGTCTTCTCCAACACCACAGTTCAAAAGCATCAGTTCTTTGGGACTCAGCTTTCTTTATGATCCAGCTCTCCCATCTATCCATGACTACTGGATAAACCATAGCTTTGACTAGACGGACCTTTGTCGGCTAAGTAATGTCTCTGGTTTTTAATATGCTGTCTAGGTTGGTCATAACTTTTCTTCCAAGGAGCAAGTGTCTTTTAGTTTCATGGCTGCAGTCACCATCTGTGGTAATTTTGGAGCCCCCCAAAATAAAATCTGTCGCTGTTTCCATTGTTTCCCCATTTATTTGCCTACAAGTGATGAGACTGGATGCCATGATCTTAGTTTTTACAATGTTGAGCTTTAAGCCAGGTTTTTCACTCTCCTTTTTCACCTTCATCAAGAGGCTCTTCAGTTCCTCTTTGCTTTCTGCCATAATGGCGGTGTCATCTGCATATCTGAGGTTATTGATACTTCTCCCTGCAGTCTTGATTCCAGCTTGAGCTTCCCAATAACGGGGTTTGAGCAGTTGGCTGGCTCCCCAGGCAGGAGGTCCTGGCATTTGGTATGATGTACTCTGCATAGAAGTTAAATAAGAAGGGTGACAATATATAGACTTGATGTACTCCTTTCCCAATTTGGAACCAGTCCTTTGTTCCATGTCTGGTTCTAACTGTGGTTTCTTGACCTGCATTCATATTTCTCAGGAGGCAGGTAAGGTGGTCTGATATTCCCATCTCTTTAAGAATTTTCCAGTTTGTTGTGATCCACACAGTCAAAGGCTTTGGCTTTAAGTTTTGGCTTTAAGTTTTTTTCTTTAAGTGACGATACACATAAGATGTAAGACACACTGTCATGGCAGAGTATCACCAACCCAAGTGACTAACATGGTGTCGTACAATGTGAGGTACCTTTTGGGGGTAATAGGAACAGATGGAGAAACAATGGAATGTTGGCTGTTTCCTGGAATAGGTTAGAACTTTACACAGAGGTAGCAAAGAGCTCTGCTTGGACAGCAATATTGTCAGTCACAGTTCAGGGTTTTCAGTTCAATCACAGAGAGACTCTCATTGATTCTGAGCAGAAAATGAATTTGTTGCAAGGATTGGGGCAGCCCAGGCAATCAACTGGAAGGCTGTGCTTTGAGGTAAGAGGCTGGGGCGGCAGCCAGGAATGGGTCTGGACTCACAGAACAGGGCTGACCCCACCAGGACCAAGCCCAAACACCGTAGCTTACACCACAGACCAAGCTGACATCTGGCCCTCCCAGGTGCTGCAGGCACTGCTGCCAGCTCCACCCCTGGAACCTCTGCTCCACATATAACTGCCGCCAGGTCCAGAGAGGGGCCTCTTCTGCCTTGTTTCATCACTAGCTACAGACTTAGGCCAAGCAGGTGCATCTCGGCAGCAGAATTTGGGTCTCCTCTCACATCCATCTGCAAAGAAGGTGGAGAAGGCAAATGCACAGCCCCATAAGCTTCTCTAGTAGATCTTAAGGTGAACAGCTCCCCACATGGAAGAAGATTCAGATGCAAGTTGGTTGAATATCCCCTCTGGTGACCTAGTGTTCACAGGGACCCAAGTAAGTATTGTGATGATTATGAACACATTTCAAATATTTCATGAAGGCTGCCAGAACTTCTAGTGCCTGAAAGTTTTTCTTAAGCCCCAGGAAAGCTGAGAGTCACTCTTTCAGTCTGTATACATAGCCTAAGCACCTTAAGTTCTGAGTACAAAAATTTGGAAGTAAGGACTGTGCCTTCTCTTGGCCTGTTGTATCACATGGTATTTATTAAAAAAAAAATTACCTTGTGGCTGGATAGTGTGTCTATGAGTCTAAGTGTCTGTGTGTGTGAGGGGGAAGTTGGGGCTGTTATGCTTTCTCTAAAAATAGGCCAAAAGAAAGATCTGGAAGAAAAAAGCCACATCTTATTCAGAAGATGTGTTAGTTTGCTAGGACTGCCATTACAAAACACCACAGATTGGTTAGCTTAAACAACAGAAATTTGTTTTCTCCAAATGTGGAGGTTAGAAGCCCAAGACCAATGTGTCAGGATGCTTGTTTTCTGAGGCCTCTCCCCTGGTTTGCAAGTAACTACCCTTGCTGTGTTCTCACACAGAAGGCTTTCCTCTGGGCACCCCAGCCCGTGTGTCTCTATGTGCCCTGAACTCCTCTTCTTAGAAAGCCACCAATCTGATAGGATTAGGACTCTCCCATATGGCCATATTTAAACTTAATTACCTAATTAAAGATGCTTCTGCAAATATAGTCACATTCTGAGGTACTGGTGGTTAGAGTTTCAACATATGAATTTGATGGGGTAGGTGTGTGTGTGTGTGTGCACACACATTCACACACACTGAGAAGCCTGCTTTTTCTCTACATAACTAACTCCTCCCTACTCTCTTTGGGGGAAATTGTCTCCCCTCACTTCACACATGTGCATCCCATCCATCTATCTGTGGGATTGGTCCAGTGAGAAGCACGTGATCCTGTTGGAACAAAGAGATGCACAGAGACATATTTGGATGTTCGCAAAGGGGCAGCTGCTCTCTCTGCTGGGACTGGAAGCAGTGAGGGTGACTGAGCCAGACCAGAGGTCACCATTCAGTGCCTGAGAACAGACCTAACGCAGTGCAAGACAAATACAGGAGACGGAGAATCCTGGTAACATCGCTCAGGTTCTTGATGCCAGAAAGAAGCCTGACGTCTCAATAATGAGCTTCCTTTTCTGTTTTAGCCTGTTTGAATTAGGTTGTCTGTTGGATCCGAGGCTTCTAAAGCATGTGCATCCTATTAAGATACAAGCACTTCCATTTTAGAGAAGAAGAAGGAGAGTGTTGAAATTTGAGTGTCCAGTGACCTGCAGTGAAGAAACCTGGACTCATAAGCATTTGTTCTTTCTACCCCTTTTAATTCTTGGAAGTGTAATTCCTTACTCGTTAATGGTCAACTGATATTTGTTCAGTGAATGAAAGATCACATCTTAATCTTAGTTTAAATATTTTAGTTTAACTCTTTTTTTAAAGAAGGCAGATACTGCTACACAATTGATATCTTTATATTTCTAATACGATAAAAATTATCTCCATGCACTCCCAATGAAGGTAGGGTTAAGCTAATTCTAACGCTAAAGTAGGCATATTTTGCATCCACTTCAGTGAGAAGGTTTAATTAGGTAGACCCATCCTGCTGCTCTGTTGTGCTCAGTGCAAATTAATAACCTTCAGTTCAGGCTTCCCCTTGGCTTCCCTGGCTCCTGCAGCTTGCATGTCCTATCTTTGGGCCCACACCTTGTACTCACACAAATGATTAACTACAGAGAGCTCATTTCTCCTGTGTGGGGCTGCTGGGTTATTTCCTAGAAGAAAGGTATGTGGGTGGATGAGCACTTACCCAATCTAATCCTGTCTAAATTTCAAAAGAAATTTACATATATTATTTATTCACTGAAGTAAAGAAAAACAAAGATGACCCTGGTCTAGAAAAATTAAAAATAATTTTAACTAGATCACTGTCAAAAATGATGGTGATTTGGGAAGGGCTGTTGTATTTATACAAAACCCCTTTTCTCCAAACAGGAGAACAAAGAGATTAAAGAATACCCAGAAATCAATAGGTCTGCTGTTTTAATTTAGCCTTATGCGTAAGTCTAAAACTACCATCTTACACACATGGCTTTATCAGTCTACCTACCCTCCAAGGAGATAAAAATAAGTGAAATCAGCATTCTCTGCATCTCTCTTGGCATAAATTATTACTTACCCTAAGCAAGATGACTGATCGTTTCTAAAGCTCTGTTAATTATATGCTAAACTCATTAGCGGCTAAAGGGAAGTCCTCTTAGAGCAGTGAAAACCTGTGTGTTGGTGGTGGGGTGGGGCTGGAGGTTGGGGTAGGGGTTGGAGTGGGGGAGGCATATTCTACTCCAAGAATGGTGAACATGTGAAAGGTCTATACTCTATATCAGCAGGAGCCACAAATGATCTAATAAATAATTGAAACTTGGCAAAAGTTTGGCAGGTGATTTTTTTTTTTTCACCACTATCTAGGATAACTTTAGAAGAAAAAACCAAAAGAGGATTATTCAAATATTAAGCACTTCAAATACAGAACTATCCTCCGGCTTCCTGTACAGAAAATAAAATAATAGATTCAGAATGAGGGATTTTCAATACAGCAAGCATTTTCCACAAGTGGAAGCACTTATATGGGATTTAATAATAATATAGATTGAAGAATTGAGAGTTATTTTGAAAATTAAGACTTTCAAAAAGAAACATTTCAGGACTTAAAGTAGGAGATGGTTTTTGAAATTGTATTTTTTTCTAGAGAGTTGTTTGCTTTAAATTTTTTTATTTGATAGTATTGATTTGTTTTTGAGGATTTCCCATCTTCTTAAAGCTCATGTTTGTTATTCACAGGAGGGATTTCAATCTTCCTGAAGTCAGGACAGTGGTAGAGAGTGTGTCAGAAAGAAGTAGAAATCAAATAAGTTTGCTGAGTACAATTAAACTTATGTTATCAATGAAAGAAAATATTTGCTATGAACACAATCACTAATAAATGCTGTGATAGAATTCTGAAAATATGCCCCAAGATTCCTGCCTCATACTTATCCAATCAAACACTAATCAAAGTACTGCTAGGAAGGAACTCTGCAGACGGAATTATGGTTATTTATCAGCTGATCTTAAAATAGGAGCTAATGCTAGATTGTATAGGTATGTCCAGTGTAATCACATGAGCCTTTAAAAGCAGAGGAGCAAGATGCAAGGTAAGGAGGCTGAAGGAAACTTGAAGATGATGGATAGGCTTATGGCATAGATTGTGGTGATGGTTTCACAGGTGTAAACTTACCTCCACATTCATCAAGCTGTATAGTTATATAGTTTTCTGTATGTTAATAAAAAAAAAAAAAGCAGATGAAGAAGGAAAGCAGAAGTGTTAGAGAGATTAGAGATGTGGTAGAAGAGGAAGTAGCAGGGGGGCAATGCAGAAACTCAGATATCGGACATGTGAGGACTTGACCTTGACCTTTGAAGACGGCAGACCAGGGTGAAGAACCAAGGAATATGGGAAGTCTCTATAGGCTGAGAAAGATCCTCCTCCCCTCATTGAGCAGCAAGGAAATAGGGACAGCAATTCAACACCAGCAGGGAGCTGAATTCTGCCAACATTATGAATGATCTTGGAAGCTGATTCATTCCCAGAGCCACCATAAATGGAGAAATCCCTGTTGACACCTTGGTTATGACTTTATTGATACCTTGTTGTTGACACCTCAATTTTGACCCTGAGAATTAATTAGTCTACTTTACCTGGACTTTTGACCTACAAATACTGTGAGATTAAAAAAAGGTGTGTTGTCTTAAACCACTAAGTGTGTGGCAATTTATTCTAGCAACTATAGAAAAATAACTAAAATACAAAGAAAACGAATGCTATGAAAGTAACCATTCACTTCTAGCAAATTGGAGATGTTCAAAGAATGTCTTAAAACACCCTGATGTAACACAATCTAAGACAAACGAGCAAAACAAACACCAGAAACAATGATAAAGCTGGAATTTCTGTCTTTGTAGCCTCATGAAGAAAAAGTTTTATCTATTTAGCAAAAAAAAAAAAAACAAACAAACCACATATATTTAAGAAAAGGTAATTCTTCTCCAAAGATCCTGCTTGAATGGAAACTTTGACTGTTATTTCAGAAGAAAATAAAAAACTGAGCCTCTCCCTTTTCCATTTCCTTTTACTCTAAACTGCACTCACATTTTGCAGATATAACCAACTACCAAAATTTTGTATCCTGAAGAATACTGATAAAGATATTTTTGAATCTTGGATTTAAATCCTGATTCAGCCATTTATTAGTTAAGTAGGCTTGGAAAATTTAGCTTTTCCATATCTTGGCTCTTCTCATAGGAAAGATAAAGATTCTTACACAGCACTGCTGAAATAATTAAAAGAAATAATGCATGTTTTCAAACAGTGCTTGGCTTATAGTAGGCTTTCATCAAACAATACTGATTCTTTTTAGTGTAAGTGAGTTTTCTTTTCCTTGACGACTGTATCTTATTCTAGATTCCAATACAGCTTAAGCTGCATTGCTGTTGTTCAGTCGCTAAGTTGTGTCTGACTCCTTGTGACCCCATGGACTGCAGCATGCCAGGCATCCCTATTCTTCACCATCTCTTGGAGCTTGCTCAAACTCGTGCCTATTGAGTCAGTGATGCCATCCAAACATCTCATCCTCTGTTGCATAGTTGTGAAGAATACTTCTCAAACAATCTATAATGATCTTTCCTCTTTTTGACCGTTTGTGATTGAGTTTCTTTAAATTTTTTGAAACTGACTTTTGTCTCCCCAACCTGGTTGAAAACTCCTTTGAGCAGAAACCATAAGGTGTATAGTGAGGCTCTCAGTAAGAACATACTGGTAGTTTTAAAATCTTAGTAATGTGGTTTCCACTTTGTTTTATTATGAAAGTCTGTGTGCACATGTTCTTTACTTTTCCTATATCAGAAATGCCAAAAAATGTGAAGGAAAAAAAAAAAAATCCATCCTCACTGGACCAGCAGCCAAGTCCCCAAGCTACAGTGCCAGCAATCTCAAGAGAGAGACTAATCTTGAAAGAACGCCAGCATAATTTTGCAGGCCCATGAGATTTGGCTTGTTCAGATAAGTTTTAGGTAAGCATCTGCACTTTTGGTGGCCCATCTAAATCCAATCCACATAGCCAGCCTAGAGAGCGTCATCCATCACCAGGCTGGCACCAGTGAGAATTTGTCCTGATGGGGATTTATTGCAGGAAATAACCCTTCTTTTCTGTAAAATGATTTGTTTCAAATCCAGGCATCTTTAGTCCTACAGAAAACTCCAGTGGCGAGATGCACAGCTTTCTGACTTTTTGCTGTGCATTTTAATTGAGCTTCCTTTCAATCACTGACTTACACTGTGCACTGTGGAGGAGATAAGAGGGAAAATCTGATTCACCCTTAGGGAGGATTTCATAAGGAAATTGGAAATTTCTTTAGAAGTATTGATCTGTGTCTATCCTGAACATAATTACACTTAGATATTTTCCTCTTTCATGCATTCATGAGACATTTCTTTCTTACTTCACTTATTTCTCTATTCTTTCTTGAAATTTCATTATTTCTTAACTTTTTGGTGGTATTTTATCTTTCTTGATTCATAAAGAGTCTTTTAAAATGCATTCTGAGTAATCTCACTATTTATATATCCAATTTGCTTTTACCATCTTTCACTGTTGATGAGTGCGCACACTGGCTATTTTCCCAGGAAGAGATGAGAGCTCCTTTGGGTCTTCAAGTGGATACTTAGAGAACCTGTGGGATCTTTGATTTCAGGTCCTGGAGAGTTTGGAATGGCTTTTGAAGATATTGGATGCTTACTTTTTTTAAAATGTAGTTTATTAGTTCCTGGTACTTCTAGAACAAATTACCACAATCTTAGTGGCTTACACATCACACGTGCATGCATGCTAAGTTGATTTAGTCATGCCCAAATCTTTGTGGCCCTAAAGACTGTAGCCCACCACACTCCTTTGTCCATGGGATTCTCCAGACAAGAATACCAGAGTGGGTTGCCATGCCCTCTTCCAGGGAATCTTCCTGACCCAGGGATCAAACCCCCATCTCTTACATCTCCTGCATTGGCAGGTGGGTTCTTTACCACTGGTACCACTTGGGAAGCCCAAACATCACACATTCATTCTTTTATAGTTTTGAAGGTTAGAAGTCCTAGCCTAGTTTTACTGGCTGAAATCAAGGTGTTGGTAGAGTCATGCTCCCTCTGGAAGCTCTAGGGAAAAATCCATTCCTTGTTTCTTCTGGCTTCTGAAGGCTGCTTTTGTCATTCCTCAGCTTGTAGCTGCATCACTCCAGCCTCTGCCTTCATGGTCACATTGCCTTCCTCTTTTCTATCTATTGTTAAATCTCTCTCTGTCTCCTAACACGAAAACATATGGTAGAATTCAGGGGTCACCTGGATAACCCAGGATAATCTCCTTATCTTGAAATCCTTAATTTAATCTCATCTAACTAGATCTTTTTTTCCATATAAGGTAACATCCACAGGTCCCAGGGATTAGGGCTTTTAATTTCCTTTGGGGGGCCATTATCCCACCTATCACATTGGGATAAAAATATTTCAACACTTAGCTTTTTAGTTATCTAAGGCCAAGACAGTGACCCTCATTTTCTTTAGAGTCCATTCACTTTAGAAAAGCTCATCATTCCACAGGAAAGCTCATTAATTAAATGAGCAAACACAGAAAATCTAAGGAAGGTTTTGCAGTACCTACCTTGCATGTATCAGGCATATGAGGAGTGATTTTCTGTGCATCCTGCTTGTGGGCTCTCTTTCTTTCTCCCTTCTAGCATTCTTCCATTTCATCTTTCTCTGTTCCATCAGCCACTATAAACCTTCTCGCTCCCTTCCTCATTCCCTCTGATGATATTTCTATTTAGCCGGCATGGAAAGAAAGTGTACCTGGCTGCTGTTGGTCATTTTCACAGCTAATTTAGATTATTGGCATATCCAGCTAGGGAAATGTGAATAAATGCTGAGGTCAAGCAACCTAATTAAATATGAAAAATTCAGTCAGTTACCTAAAAGTGTCCATGCTTTCAAAGGCTTTACTGGATATGGAAATCTTCTCTAGATGATTGTTTAAAATTTTCATTCATCAGGGTGCTTGGCATACAGCTTTTGGTTTGCCCTTGTGGATTCTCCATTGATGATGATGAATAGAACAATTTCTGAAACTCAAATTAAAAGTAAACAGAATAGGGCCTCTCATGTGTAACTAATGAGTTGTGGCCAATTATGATATCAGGGCATTCGTGTCCTTCAGTGTACCAGGTGCAGTCAGGTGGTGTGAGGTCAGGAGACGGAAAGAGAATCAGGCTATTGGTACTAAATATTTCTGATTTAAATGCACTGTATCACATCTAGCTCTCAATCATCCATGCCAACTGGGGAGATGGGAGGGATGAAAAACAGAATGATAATAATAATAATACTAAATAATCTCTGCTATTCTTTTGAATATCTTCTATCATTTAACCGAGGGAGTAGAAAGGGCTGAAGTAGCCCTTCTTTCCTTTGGAAATGCTGGAAGATTTAGAAGGACAGAACTGGTTACATCAAGGGCTCCAGAGAGCTAAGTGGGCAATGAGGAAGTCATTCTGCAGTTTTGCCTGTGTGTGTTCCACATCTTACCTTCAGTGTTGCTTTTACTTATTGATAGTGTTGACATGTTAATTATGATGCCATCTTAATGTTAAAAAGGGTCACTTCTTTGAAGTTAAAGATCTCTGTTTTAGCACAGATTCTCCTTGTTTACTTAAACCGAAGTATAGTTGATTTACAGTGTTGTGTTAGTTTCAGGTATACAGCAAAGTGATTTGTTTTTATATTCTTTTTCATATTCTTTTCATTATGGCTTATTACAGAATCTTGCATATAGTCCCTGTGCTATACAATAGGATCTGTTGTTTATCCATTCTATATATAATAGTTCGCATCTGCTAATTTCAAATGTCCAACTCAACCTTCCCATGCCCCTCTCCTCCTTGGCAACCACTGGTCTGTTTGTCTGTTCACTATGTCTGCGAGTCTGTTTCTGTTTTGTAGATAAGTTCATTTGTGTTGTATTTTAGATTCCACGTGTAAGTGATTTCATATGGTATTTGTCTTTCTCCTTCTGATTTACTATGCTTAGTATGATAATCTCTAGGTTCATCCATGTTGCTGCAAATGGCAGTATTTCATTCTTTTTTATGGTTAAGTAATATTCCAGTATTATTTATATATGCCACATCGTCTTTATCCATTCAAGCATAAATTTTCCTTATGCTGAGCGGTTCCCACGTGACCAAGTGCCAAGATGAGAAGTCCCATTTGTATTCACTATAGGTTTCATTAAGTGAGAGGAGGCAGATGCTCAGGTCTCCTGAGAAATCTGAAAGCTCAGTCAGTGCCGCTCTAAACATAAATTGCCTGATATGTTACCCATTTTCCTTGTAAAGTCACAAATTGGCTTCTAAACACTGAGTTTGTTTTCCATATTTCTAAGCAGCTTATAGGGATCCTGGTTAAGCTTGGGTTTCTCAGATCTCATTTAGTTTTTATATTTCTGTGAACATTTTAAAGGCATTCCCCATCCAAATTCTACTCTCTTACCAAGATTTAACTCGTGTTTCTTGAAGTCTTTTCAGTCTCTTGTAATGGAGGACAGTTTTCTTCTCTGATGTCGCTTTGGTCTATCATTTAATTCATGATCAGTATGAGGGACTTTCTTAGGACAGTTCTTATTTTATTGTAATAAGCGATTTTCTTTTATGGTTGTTTTCAGTGTTTTATATTTGTATAGCAGTTTACATTAATGGGCGTTCAACGCCCAGAACAAGGAAAATATTACCTTGCCTGAGGCTCTACTGGTCAAATCATTCCAAGGGTATTATGTTTAGTCTGGGGCCCTTTCTGAGGGACAGTGACAAACTAAAGCACGTGCGAAGGATCCAGGAAGGCACAGAGTCTGGAAATTTTGATGCAAAAAGAACCAGGAAAAAAATCTGAAACCGTTCAACTCAGAGCAGCAGTACCCAAATCAGAACCTGGAACTGCATTTGCCCAGTAGCTCCTTTGCTAACTTTTTATGCTGTTTGCCTAATTGCTCATCTTTAAAGCTAGGCTGTAGTCTCTGGGATGTCAAGAATAATTTCTGTTTTGTCTGCTATTGTGTTTCTAGGCATATCACAATGCCTGGTGCAAAACAGACGCTTAATGAACATTTGTTTAATGACTGACTGAATAGATAAACTTTCCATTAAATCATAAATTTGTGTGATGTTAAAAGGGTGAAAATGGCAGAAATCAAATGTCTATGGTTAAATTGATTTGGAAAGTTCAGTGCAGTCAGATGGGTTTCCTTACTGCTCAAACCTCCAGAGCTTCAAAAAAATGGTATTTTCAAGACAGAATTAAAATATGTTCTATTTTCTAAGAGTATTCACTTAGAAAGTGCTCTCTTTCCCCCTCCATGAGACATACTAGGGGCAATACTCCCAATAAAACAGAAGACAGAAATATGATAAGGCACTTCAAATACTTGAATGGTTGTTATTTGTAAAAGAAGACACAAAAGGAACAGTGAGTAGAAATTGTAAGGGTATATTTTCTGATTAACATAAAGATCTTGTTAAAAATCAAAGCAGTACAAACATGGAGTAGATGGGATCCCAAGGTAGTGAATTCTCTCTTCTGTTTAAGCAGCTTTAAGCAGAAGCTGGACACTCACAGGTAGAGTTGCAGTAGTTAAATTATCCACCAGCTAGAAGATTGGATTAGGTGACATCTAAGATTATTCCAAAGCTAAAATTGTAGCATTCTATATTTTTTTCTCTCTCTCATTCTCTCTCATTTGCAAGTTCCTTGCCAAGAAGACACAGTCATTTCTTCAACACCGAAGCCCCTCACCTAGTGCTTTGTTTCCTAGGGGACACTGAATAATCATTTGCATATTGCTTGATTGCTCTGTAGTTTCTTAAAGAATTTAAAGAATTGTAATAGAAACATATTGGCTATAACATAAAAAAATTCTGTATGCAAACTAGTTTTCTTATGCTTAGAAAAGACAACATTAATAGGAAGTCTGTCTTGTGGAAATACACAGAAATGTACAGTTTAAGTGCATGGTATAATTGCTGATGCTATCTTACTATTTTTCTTCCTCTGAAACGCCAGAATCCAGAATCCTCACTCCTTTTTACTGACGAACCTTGACTCATAACAAATGAGTTGTAATCATTTGGATGACTTTGTTGTGAAATTTGAAAGCATATTGAATGACTCAGACATCATAAGCTAATTATCTGCAACTGTTAGATTGAATTTAGAGGGATATTCTTTTATCTGGCTTTGCTGTTTATGTGTTTCTGTTATTTTGTTTGCCATCTGGCCCTAAAATAGCATGTTGGGAAGTGAGGAAGTATACAGAGGTTGAGTTCTTTGGTGTCAAATGCAGGTTAGTGCTGGTTCTCCAGACATTTTTACATTACTATTTTAACTTCAGGTTTCTACTCTGCTTGCTGTTGCTTTCTGTGTGTAGCTAACAATTTGTTGTCATTAAACTATCCAGAGTTGGTTTTGTTGCATGCTCCCAAAATGAACAATAATTAGTGCAATGTATTTGGATGAAGAATCTGGATATTGAGAGTATAAGAAATAAAAGCCTAGAGCTCCATGGTGTGATAGGAATAGAATGAGAGCTACATAATTTAAAACATTTTTAGTAGCCACACTGAAAAAGTAAAAAAAAAAAAAATTAGGTGAAATCAATTTCAATAATATATTTAACTCAGTATAGCTCAAATAGTATCATTTTAACATATTATCACTGAAAAATTATTACTAAGTTGTTTACATTCTTTTGTAAACAACTGAAACCTCCAAAATCCAGTATGTATCTTGTAGCATATCCCATGGAGAAGGAAATGGCAACCAACTCCAGTACTCTGGCCTGAAAAATCCTATGGACCAAGGAGCCTGGTAGGCTACAGTCCATGGGATTTCGAAGAGTCAGACATAACTGAGCGACTTCACTTTCACTTTTCACTTTCATGTATTGGAGAAGGAAATGGCAACCCACTCCAGTATTCCTGCCTAGAGAGTCCTGGGGACACAGGAGCCTGGTGGGCTGCTGTCTATGGGATCGCACAGAGTCGGACACGACTGAAGCAACTTAGCAGCAGCAGCAGCAGCAGCATATCCCAATCTGCATGCTACCTTTTCATCAGGGATAATTCATCTCTATTTAGATTTCATAAAATATGCAGTTAAAAAAGTACTTTGCTTACCTAAGTTGTTCCAAACATAACCAAACTGAACATCAAAAAGTAACTTACATTCAGTCCCTTGGTCACACTAGCCCTCTTTCAAAGATTACCCTGTTGGACACCACTGATGCAGAGCCCCACTTTTAGCTGATCTCCACTAACTGGAAAACCCAGTACCTGCTAAGTCACTTCAGTCGTGTCCGACTCTGTGACCTTACGGACTGTAGTCAGGCTCCTCTGTCCATGGGATTCTCCAGGCAAGAATACTGGAGCAGATTGCCACGCCCTGCTCCAGGGGATCTTCCTGACCCAGGGATCCAAGCTGTGTGTCTTATGTCTCCTGCTTTGGCCTGTCCTTTCTCCAGAGGAGCTTCCCAACCTAGGGATCGAGCCCAAGTCTCCCACACTGAAGGTGGATTCTTTACCGTCTGAGCCACCAGGGAAGCCCCCTGGATTGGCAGGTGGTTTCTTTACCACTACACCACCTGGGAAACCCCAGACCTTTCAGTAAATCCACGTTTCCTTTACCCTTCTGTCCTCCTGGCTCCCAAACCTCAGCCCTCTGCCATGCTTTACAGGCCAGGATCCAGCCAGAAAAATGGAACACCATGTGAGGTACAAGGTACTGCAAACGGATGGAACTTAATACAGAGAATTCTTTACACAGGTGTTAACAGGCTGAAAGAGCAAAAGGTACGATGCTCGACACTGAGGGAAAATGCAGGAGATGTGGAATCACTAGCATCCAGAAGCTTGGAATGTCAGTGCCGCTCAGGTGGCGCTCAGACTTCTGAGGAGCCTCAGGAGGTGGCCGGGGCTGAGGCTGGACTCTGCTGCTGGAGTCCTTGGACCTCCTCCCCCATCCACTCCTTTCACTCTTGTGCCTCACATTGTCGGGACCTGATAGGAAGCCCAGTTTGTAGAATTTTATCTTCAGTATTATCAGCAGAGGATAGATAGAAGGGTGGATTTAGCAGGGAAAGAAAACAGGTAGATAAATAACTGGAACAACCGGTTGAAATGCTCCTCCTCCCTGCTGCAACGCACCCCTTAACTTGACCACCTGGCTCCCTCAGTCCAGAGAGGCTGTCTCTGGAATGGAAAGCCATGGTCTTGCGTGGCTCGAGTTAGAACTTTTGGAACAAGAACTTCTTGGGTTCATCTGAGGTTTGAAAGTAGGTCCTGTCTAAAATAAGTCCACAGCACAGCTCAAACTGAAATTGTTTCCAATTGGCTTGGCACTGTTGAATGTTTGGGCCTCAATGAGGGAATATTTTTGCTGTGCCAGACCTGGGATGGCCAAGTCTACTTTTAGGGGCAGCTTTTTTAGCAAATTGCCAGATGCCTGGGCTTACCTGGTGGCGCAGATGGTTAAGAATTTGCCTGCAATGCAACAGACTCAGGGTTTGATTCTTGGGGTGGGAAGATCCCCTGGATAAGAGAATGGCAATCCACTCCAGTGTTCTTGCCTGAAGAATTCCATGGACAGAGGAGCCTGGCGGGCTATATAGTCCGTGGGTGGCAAAGAATTGGGCACTAGTGGACGACCAGCACTTTCACTTTTCACTAGATGCCGATTTACCATGTTCTAGAGCCAGGTTGGATTTGGCTGCACCTTCCTGTAAATGGGCACAAAGGGATTTATTAATCTTTATATGCTCCTTTTTATGGGATAGGGGATCACATTTCATTTTATTCAAAAATGAGTTTTAAAGTAAATACACCTCTGTCTTTATCCTTGAAGCTTGTGATTGCACAGAGCACCCTAAAGAGACTTTCAATATAGCCCTCATTCTTGAAGAGTAAGGCTCTGGCGTGGTCGTGCCATTTTCTGAAAGGGAAGTAAATGCAGTGGGTGCTCAGAGGGAGGCTGCAGGAAGTGGGCGCCGTACTGAGGGTGAGCAAAGGGCTGGCAGGCACCATCCACGTGCGTGTACTCAAGGGTCCATTTCCTCATCCACGTTCCAAAGTATGGGGATTATTTTTGAAAGAAAGATATATTTGTAGAATTAATGCTGCATGTGTTTGAACTCTTTCCAAAACGACGTATTCATCAACGCTTAAAACATTTTGAAAGCTCTGTGCAATGGGAGGCTGCATTAGCCGTTTCCTGGCAGCGCGATGTGTTTGTGTTTGGGTTACAGTTCGGTTCTTGGCTTCCTCATCACACAGCAGTTGGAATGAGTCTTTGAATTAGCATGAAATGACACGGTTTATTTTCTTTAGTGGATTTGGTCGCTCCAAAGCTGGTGCTTGCTTCTCCCGAGTCTGTTGCGAACAACCTTGGACTCTGATAGGCTGAAGAGGAAGAAAGGAGAAATCCTGCCTGTGGTTTTGACACTGAGCTTCTTATTAAAATAGAAGGGAGGGTGGCAGCCAGTTCCCCGGCCACCCTCTCTTCCTACTGCACAGCAGCAATCTAGCCGTGGCAGGAGTCCACACAGGAGAGTAAACTCTCAGTAAAGAGGATCCTTTGTATATATTTGTGTGTAGTAGTGCCCCTCCCTCATCCCAGCCTGCTCTTTACATTTTTCTGGCTTTGCCTGTAATTTTACCAAATAAAGCCAACATAGGTGAATTAGAATGTCCCCCTGTGAGGTGAGGAGCTAATCAAGACAAATTACCAGGAAGTTAATGAAGGCAGACCCTTTAGTGTTTGACGCTGGAGCCTTTACTCTTTAATTTGGGATCCTCAGAACACTCAGAAACCCTTCCTTCAAGCAAGTCCCTGGCAGATGTTTTATTGTTTCTGCTGTTTTTCCTCTGGGGCTGTACATTAGGTTAAAATATCACAAATAGCTGCTATTATACTGTGAGTCACAGAAGCTGTAATTCTTCATGACAGCTGGAGGAAATGTGACATGTTTAGGAAACTCTGTCACTGATGCTAACACTAAGATCTTCAGGCAAATGTTTAATGACCGACTCAGCGAGCTGCACAAATTTTGCTATCTACCAAACAAAAGTTACTCCCAGGGAGCCATAAATACTCAGAAAAATGTCTTTAGACAACGATGGGCTCTTTCTCCTCCCTTTCGCCTCCTAATCTGTAACTGTAGGATAAATACAATTCTGAGGATACAATTGTAGGATACAAATACAATTGTAGGATAATACATATCTGAGACAAATCAGACAGATCTTCTCTCTCTTCTGTTCATGTTCATTGTTATTTCCAGTCAACATCCATGAATTGGGCTAAGCAATCTTTCACATTTTAATCTGATGGAATAGGAGTTTGAGTCCTTCAAAATCCTTTAGAGTATGGCCATTGGGAATAGTATAAATGTCGGCGGGATTACTCAACTACCTATTTGTGAACTTATATGTCTAATATATTATGTCTAATAAATTATAAATCCAAATGAATGTCCCACTATGTAAATATATATATGCTTTGTATTTTCTGTCTAATTCAGAATTTCTCAAATTTAGCACTGTTGACATTTTGGGCTGGTTAGTTCCTTATTATGGAGGGCTGTCCTATATATTGCAGATTTTTAGAAGAATCCTGGGGCTTTACCCAGTAATCCACATACTGGGGTTCTTAGATGCCAGTAATACCTCTTCATCAGTTGTGATGGCCAAAATATCTCCAAGATATTGTCAAATGTCTGCTGAAGGGCAAAATCATGTTGATTGAAAATCACTGGTTGAAGTCAACGGGCCCCTCTCCCTTCCAGTTTCTGAACTACTTTAATGATTTCAGGTGAATACATAAAAATTCTTCATCCTCTCTTATATGTTAAATATAACAATTCTCAATACTTTCTTAAAAGCTCTCACATGCATATTCATGTTTTCATGCTTGAAACTCCCTTACAGTGTTATCTGTGATCCTTACCATATGTGCCTCATACTACATGTATGACTGTGTGTGTGGGCAGCCCTTCTAGACTATGAACCTATAGTGTTTAGACATAGTTGGTACTCAATTAGAAGAACTGATATTCCTTTGTAAATCATACTTCATTTAGAGCTCTCACATTATCTTGTTCATTTTCTGTCTTCATTTTTTTTAAATAATGAAGAAAAACACTAGAAAAGTGTTTCTGGTGGCTCATATTCCACATACAGAAATAACAATTATTCACAATGTAATTAATTTCCTCCCAGTATTTTTCTGTGTATTGTCATCCAGTGTTTTTAAAAAAATTATCACACCATAAGCATTTTCCTTATGACAAAATTTCATTAGCATTCTCTTAATAGTAGCTCTTGTAGAAAATAAGACCATAATCTAAGAGTTTAAGGAAGATGTCGTGTATAAGAACAGCATTGGAGGAGGAAGTAAGGAAGAAAAGCAAAGCAAAGAAGCTGGCAGCAGCCATCATGGCAACCCAGCTCCTGTCAAACTTTCACACCTGAGTGCAGCATATGACTTTCTCTGAGATTGCTTTGTGACAAGATGGGATGTGATACTCACTTGGGGGAGAGGAGATCTCATATTCAACACAGGAAAGGAAGGGGAACCTTGAAATCTTACAGTTCAGTTCGGTTGCTCAGTCGTGTCTGACTCTTTGTGACCCCATGAACTGCAGCACACCAGGCCTCCCTGTCCATCACCAACTCCCGGAGTCCACCCAAACCCATGTCCATTGAGTCGAAGATGCCATCCAACCATCTCATCCTCTGTCATCCCCTTCTCCTGCCTTCAATCTTTCCTAGCATCAGGGTCTTTTCAAATGAGTCAGCTCTTCACATCAGGTAGCCAAAGTATTGGAGTTTCAGCTTCAACATCAGTCCTTCCAATGAACACCCAGGACTGATCTTTTTTATGATGGACTGGTTGGATCTCCTTGCAGTCCAAGGGACTCTCAAGAGTCTTCTCCAACACCACAGTTCAAAAGTATCAATTCTTTGGCACTCAGCTTTCTTTATAGTCCAACTCTCACATCTGTACATGACCACTGGAAAAACCATAGCTTTGAATGGACGGACCATTCAAAGTAATGTCTCTGCTTTTAAATATGCTATCTAGGTTGGTCATAACTTTCCTTCCAAAGAGTAAGCGTCTTTTAATTTCATGGCTGCAGTCACCATCTGCCGTGATTTTGGAGCCCAAACAAATAAAGTCAGCCACTGTTTCCCCATCTATTTGCCATGAAGTGATGGGACCAGATGTCATGATCTTCGTTTTCTGAATGTTGAGCTTTAAGCCAACTTTTTCACTCTCCTCTTTCACTTTCATCAAGGGGCTCTTTAGTTCTCCTTCATTTTCTGCCATAAGGGTGGTGTCATCTGCATATCTGAGGTTATTGATATCTCTCCCGGTAATCTTGATTCCAGCTTGTGCTTCTTCCAGCCCAGCATTTCTCATGATGTACTCTGCGTATAAGTTAAATAAGCAGGGTGACAATATACAGCCCTGATGTACTTCTTTTCCTATTTGGAACCAGTCTGTTGTTCCATGTCCAGTTCTAACCATTGCTTCCTGACTTGCATACAGGTTTCTCAAGAGGCAGGTCAGGTGGTCTGGTATTCCCATCTCTCTCAGAATTTTCCACAGTTTATTGTGATCCACACAGTCAAAGGCTTTGGCATAGTCAATAAAGCAGAAATAGATGTTTTTCTGGAACTTTCTTGCTTTTTTGATGGTCCAGACGATACTGGCAATTTGATCTCTGGTTCCTCTGCCTTTTCTAAAACCAGCTTGAACATCAGGAAGTTCAAGGTTTACATATTGCTGAAGCCTGGCTTGGAGAATTTTGAGCACTACTTTACTAGTGTGTGAAATGAGTGCAATTGTGTGGTAGTTTGAGCATCCTTTGTCATTGCCTTTCTTTGGGATTGGAATGAAAACTGACCTTTTCCAGTGGCCACTGCTGAGTTTTCCAAATTTGCTGGCACATTGAATTCAGCACTTTCACAGCATCATCTTTTAGGATTTGAAATAGCTCAACTGGAATTCCATCACCTCCTCTAGCTTTGTTCAAAGTGATGGTTCCTAAGGCTCACTTGACTTCGCATTCCAGGATGTCTGGCTCTAGGTGAGTGATCACACCATCATGATGATCTTGGTCATGAAGATCTCTTTTTGTATAGTTCTTCTGTGTATTCTTGCCACCTCTTCTTAATATCTTCTGCTTCTGTTAAAGGCCACATACACAGGGTGCTGCCTAGTTGAATTCAGAAGGTCTCTCAGAGTTTGCCAGTGAAGCAGTGAAGGCATGGCTTTGGCTTTCTTTCTCTAGTAGTGGCATTGACTTCCTATGGAAGAGCTGGTTTCCTTCATTTTATGTAATAGCTCATTTTATTTTTTCTATTTTAAAATTGTGTGTTCTTTAAATCAACCAGTATTATGGAGATCTGGCCAAACGCAAGGGTACCATGGGCTACAAGATGAACACAGAAAACAAGGTTCTAGTGCTCAGGGAGCTCACAGGTCATCTTGAGGGAAGAGATAATCACCAAGTAAATGAATGAATAAATACAATTAGTTCACCTGGAGAAAAGTGTCTTCTCTGGATTTTAATTCCAGTATTACATTGCCTTTTTAATCTATCTGTCCAGTTTCCCCTTGTCTTAGATTTTTCTCTTTCATGATATATTCCTCTTCTTTTATAGGTACAGTGTCTCTAGGTGAAAATAAACAACAGATATTATTTTGATGATTTTTTAATATATTTTTAGAAAATCAATTGCAGAGGAAGTCAGTTTACAAGTTCTGTTCTTTTGTATTTATCTTTTGAGTTGCAGAATTTTTCATGGGCCTCATGCCTCTTTACTCATTCTTACTAAGAAGCTGAGCACTGAAGAATTGAAGTTTTTGAACTATGGTGTTGGAGAAGACTCTTGAGAGTCCTTTGGACTGCAAGGAGATCAAACCAGTCAATCCTAAAGGAAATCAGTTCTGAAAATTCATTGGAAAGGCTGATGCTGAAGCTGAAGCTCCAATATTTTGACCACCTGATGCAAAGAATTGACTCATTGGAAAAGACCCTGATGCTGGGGAGGATTGAAGGCAGGAGAAGGGGGCGACAGAGGATGAGATGGTTGGATGACATCACTAACTTGATGGACATGAGTTTGAGTAAGCTCCAGGAGTTGTTGATGGACAGGGAAGCCTGGCATGCTGCAGTCCATGGGGTCCCAAAGAGTCAGACATGACTGAGCGATTGAACTGAATTGAACTAGGAAGTTATGATTGTCCTCTTAGTGACTTTTAAAAATCACTTCTATTCTATTTATATATTTATTTTAATTTATATTTTAGTATACATGTTATATAGTTATATACTTTATTTATATGCAATAAACTTCACCAGTTTTAAGGTATGACCTGTCAAGTTTTGGCAAATGTATATGATTGTGTCACCACAACACTCATGATATAAACCAAGCCCATCATTTCAAAAACTCTTCTTGTGTACCTTTGTGGTAAATCCATTCTCCTTCTCTCTGGCAGCTATCATCTGTTTTCTATCACTATGATTTTGCTTTGCCTAGAAATTTATACAAAATGAACTTATGCAATGTATACCCTTTTATATCTAGTGCCTTTAACACAGCATAATTCATTTGAGGTTTATTCATGTTGTGTGTATCAGTAGTTTATTTTTTACTGCAGAGTATATTCTGTTATACGGATGTATCACAATTTGTTTATCCATTCACCGGTTGATGACATTTGGATTGCTTCTAGTTATCAGCTTTTATGAATAAAATGGCTATGAACATTTGAATACAAGCCTTTGTGTGGACACGTACGTTCATTTCTCTTGGATTGTAGCAGTAGAACAATGGCTCCAAAGATGCCCATCCCCTCATCCTCAAACCTGTGAATATGCTATGCATACTAGGTCACTTTAGTCGTGTCTGACTCTGTGATCCGTGGATGGCAGTTCGCCATAATTCTCTGTCCATGGGATTCTCAAGGTGGAAATACTGAAGTGGGTTACTATTTCCTCCTTCAGGGGATCTTCCTGACCCAGGGATCAAACCTGTGTCTCCTGTAGCTCCTGTATTGCAGGCAGATTCTTTACTACTTGAGCCACCAGGGAAGCCTGTGAATATGCTCTATAACACAGCAAAAGGGAATTAAGATTGCAGATGGAATTCAAGTTCCTAATAAGCTGACCTTAAAATAGAGTCTAACCTGATGTTTCCAAGTAGACCCAACCAAATCACATAAGTTATTTAAAGAAGATAACCTTTCCTAACTGTTGTAGGAAACTAGAGAAGTAACAGCTTGAGAAGGGCTTGATCTGCTGTTACTACCTTTGAAGAAAGAAGTGGCAAAGAATACAAGCAGCCTCCAGAAGCTAAAAAGGCAAGGAGACAGATTTTTCCCTTGAAATCACAGAAAGAAATGTAGCCTTGCTAACACCTTCATTTTAGCCCTGTGAGATCTGTGAATTTCTGACCTACAGAAGTGTAAGATAATAAGGTTGGGTTGTTTTTAAGCCTCTAAATTTATGATAATTTGTAACAGCAGCCATGGGAGACTAATGACATGGGAAAATACCGGAGAGTGGGATTTCTGGGTCACACGATAAGTATACGATTAGCCTTATAAGAAATTATTTCATTGACTTTTTAAAGTAGGATTAGGCTGGGTTCTTAAAATGATTGATGTGTGTTTTCTGCCCATGATTTTTATAGAAAGATTTCTCAATTTAGAACGTGGAAAAAGAAGTAAAGTAGGAGACAACTATCGTAGGTTTAGCAGTTTTGGGGGTTGGGGGGGCAGCTGGACTGGGACCACAGCTGAGAGGTTTTCAAAGACAGTGGTATGGACAGTATTTCCTGAGAAAGCTTCTCTTAAGCCTGTTTCTCTGCCTAGTGTGCTCACCTTGCTGTAGAGGCCAGAGGAACAAAAGTACCAAACTTTTTCATGACCTTTCTCACTACTTTGATCTACTGTTACTGCAGCTCTGGCTCTTACAAGTGTTGGTGTCACTTTCCACTAATTTCATGCCGCTGTGCTCTCCAAGGGGTGCTGACAATGGTGGTCCCTGCCTTTCATCAGCTTACACCATAGGGTCTGCATCCAGCTGAAATTTATTCAGAGCTCTGGCATATGTATGATAACCATTCCTGATTTGCAGTCAGGATGGGGAGGATTTTTCTCTCAGAACATTCTCTGATCATTACTGTGTGAATTTTGAAGAATCCTGGTGTTAGAGAAAAAGTTACTTATGATGGTTGTTAAAAATGGGAAGGAAGACTTTATTCAAGAGAGTTTCTACTCAATGTGGGGGCTTTGCAGTAGGGAAGAAAGATCAGGCTCACTCCAAATGCAACAAAGATAAATGGAGATTTAGTGCAAAGAAGCAGGGTGGGGTCAGTGATAGACAATTACTGTGGGGGAGCCATCGGAGGTAAACTAACTGACAGGATTCTTGCTGAAGGCAGGTCAGGGTGATAAGGTATCCAGGATGGGGGATAAGGAATTTGGTCAGATATTGAGAGTAGGAGATTTCCATTGAACTAATCTGGCAGAATTCTTGTTAAAACTGGAATAAGCAGGCCAAGGACAGAGCCTTAGCAGAGAAATGGGCTAAGACGAGCCTGACTCAGGTTAAATCAAAAGAGAGTCTTTGTCTTTGAGTGCCTTGGTTCAAGCTGTGATTTTGGCCTTTGGTAATTATTTTTAAAACAGAGCATTTATTTATTTAAGGGATTTTGGGGAAAGGCTATTTTTCTATTAATTGTAAAAACTCCCAAAGACATGAATTTGCACAGTTAATGCAAGGGGAAATATGATAAAGAAAATATATGTTAGCCAAGCTAAAATAGAAATACTACCCATTAATTCTAACCTAAGCACATGGATTATTTAAAAAATTATAATAAGCTTAAAGAGGAGCAATTTGTTATAGAATGGTTGTTGATTAGTTTGAATCTGAAAAGTGATGCTCTGTAATTCAAGAATTTTGCTCCCCTGATCCCTGATTCTTCCACTTTTCAGATAAGTGCTTCTTAACTTTATTTGAAACCCCAATTTTGGACACAAGTAAATGGATAGGCCAGGTTTGAGGGGCTAAGAAGGTCCTATACATGTTGTTTTACTGAAAAGGTATCCGAGTGGCCAGAATTATCCCTGTGGATGTTCCACCTGCTCTGTAACATCCAGGAATGTGGTCTTGATGCACACAGGCTTCTAAAGGGCTTTGTGGTCATCATGGTGATTTTGTCTTCTTTACTGAACCTTGTGTGGCAATGACATCCAGATGGACTATGTTTCTCTGCTTTGGTTTCGTGAGCGCCAGCGTATTTACTAACCTCTATTGTGGGCATGTTATCTTGCACAAGCAGCACATGTCACGATGCCTAAGGGGATGACAGTCTGGGCTTCTTGGCCATACAAAAATCATGGCAGAATTCCAAAGGCCCATCTGTTGGACAGACTGCATGCTTTCAAGTATCTGACTATTTTCAGACTCAATAAATAAATCCTCAGTGAGATAGAGTCACATCACATCAATTTTTGCATGGTTCCCTGTTGCTTTTAGGAGAATGACTAAAATCTTTAACCTATCTGGGAACACTCTCTTTATGATGGGGTGGTGACACCGACACCATTTTTTTCAATGAAGGATTTTAGAAGTACTTCCTTTACCTGTCCACTCACACCCCCATCCCTGACACTCTCTACATTTGTTCTTGCCAACCATGATTTCTAAACCAACATCATAACAGAGGCGCCAAGGGTCTTCAGGTTAGCTCTCAGAGAGGCTAAGAGAAAGTAACTGTGGAATATGTAGGTTGAGAAATTTTTGAGCCTGTCATAACTGCCTTCCAAAAACTTCACTTCTCAAAGTAAAATAAACCATACCCCTCGACCCCCACATTTTTCAGTTGCCGCTGGATGCCTTACCACAGTTTGTTGGCATCAGTGGTACAATTTTAGCTGTAACATAGCAGCAGTGAAAACATGGGCTGGGACGTGGCTCTCCCTTACCTGGTACTTTGTGTTCAAACTTTGCAAACACTGAAGCTGAATCACATTCCTGTCTACAGTTCCCAAAGTTTCTCAGTTTTAACCTTAACTAATGGGATGACTGGTGATAATTGAGTTCATGGATTCTGAGCCAGATAAGGGGCACTAATTGTTCAGTGCTTTTATGTTAATTGAATTATTTTCCCATTAGGAATGATTGCTACTTACAAAGAACTATTAATGTACCATACCCTTTGTCCCCACCCCTCTTTTTAGATTTCTGTAATTTGAATCTCTTAATAAATCAACTCCAAGTCCTGAAATACATTATTGTTTGTCATTGCTATTTTGTAATACCAAGCTCTCCTGAGACAAACTGGAAACGAATTTTATTTGATTTTATCTTTTTTTTTGAACTGCAAATGTTATTTGGAGATTAAAAAAAACAACAAATCACATTAAAATAGCAGACAAAATCTATTCCTTTATCACTAGTTTCTTAGAGAAGTTGATCTAACATTATTTTTCCTTTTTAGTATGCTTGTTGTAATCCATTTATTTTCTTTTCACTTCTTGCCGAGTCTTCATTCTGGAACAACAGTCTTACCATGATTGTATTTCTGAATCCTCTGAGATTTCTGACTAAAATGTGTAGAACATGTGCTGCTGTAAGATTTCACTGAAACATATAAAGAATAAGGAATTGTATTATCTTAAGCATCCTGTAGTACATAAAATATTTGGTGAGTTTCTGGTATCTTTATTTAAACTGCTTTCAAGTACAGACTATTACTTAATTTTTATTTTTAGGTTTGACACCTCTATCTATAATTTTTAATCGGGGCTTTTTTATATAAAAGAATGCATGATAACTTTGTGACTTTCTATTTTGCCTGGTTATTTGAAAAATTCTAAATATTTTTAGAAGCAACAGGCAACAACTGGTGAATATTCTAAATACCTATTTCAACCATTATAAAACATTAGAATTGTTACTAGCATATGCTATCATCCCACCCTACCTTCTATATACATCCTATGTCTAGGAGCTATGATCAACTTAGACAGCATAACTCCTCTACACACATGTACTTGCCCCAAATTAAGAGAACAAACCAATTGGTAAAGGGACAACAGGGTTTGCCAGGTGGCACTAGTGGTAAAGAGCCTGCCTGCCAATGTAGGAGATTTCAGAGAGAAATGCACTTTCAATCCCTGGGTCAGGAAAATCTCCTGGAGAAGGACATGGCAATCTGCTCCAGTATTCTTGCCTGGAGAATCCAATGGACAGAAGAGCCTGGTGGACTACAGTTTATAATGTGGCTGTCAGAGACGACTGGAGTGACTTAGCATGCATGCAAAGGGACAACAAGGGCAAGAATCTGTGTAGCCTGAGTCAAATGTCCTTAATTCTCAGATAACAGTGGCCAGCCAAAAACCGCATCCCTTACTCATGTGGTTCTGTGCTCAGAATCTCCCAAATTCTTATAAGAATGGAAATTGCCTTGATAGATTTCTTGTGAGGGATGTTTTCAGAAAACTTCTTGAATCAGAAACAAGATTACTGTGTAAAATGAACGTTAATGCTACTAAGATACTGGCTTTAGGACTAGCCTGAGAATCTTGTACAATAGTTTATACGCAACTCCTCTAGATGGTGAGGAATGCTTCATGGGAAGCCAAAGAAAGTGTCACCAGCTAGAGACTGAAATGACTATGTAAGTAAGGGTCAGGAACTAGACCAGCACAACCACTGGGGGATCCCCTTGCTGAGGAAAAACTCAGAAGCAGAGAAGTAGCAGAGTGCACACAACCCATCAAAATCTCATTATCCCACAGCTTGTATGGGGCATGGCGGACTGCATGCACCATGGCAACAGTCCACAGAGAGAAACCTGGGACCTATGATGCTGTATGCACCACGGGAACTGGAGGAACAGGTGAGAGCTGTGCTTCCCAATCAGAGAAGTGGCTTTGTTAGAAAGAGAAACCTCTGGAACTCAGGTATTTATATCAGCCTGTTCTCTTGAGCTAACTCAGAGGTGTTGAGCCAACTCACTCCTAACTATTAACAGATCAAAGGAGGAAGCAAACCTCTAGGCTTATCCAGGTTTTCACTCCTCTGAGTGATGTCCAGTGAAGTATTAGGACAGAATTTCTTAGGATAAGAAAGAGAAGAGTGAATTAGTATACAAAAGGAATAATACAGGGGCAATGAGCCTAGAGGTATTGTTGAGGAAATTGTAAGGAATTTAAAAAAAAGGCTAAAGAATCAGAAAAAAGTCCTCTAGAACCAGAGGAGAAAGAATATATATGTTTGCATGTATATAATATCACACCCACAGACACATCATAAAAAAACTTTAAAGAAAGTATATATTACTTTTATCAGTTAACTTTACAAAAATTAGACTTATGGTTGAGAAAATTTATATAAAAAATAAAAAAGATGCATTGAGATGATCAATTTCTGATGAGGAAGTGGAGAAGCAAGAACTCTCATTCATTGCTGGTGGGAATCTAAAATAGTGTAGCTTCTTTGGAAGATAGTTTGGTGGCGATTTCTTACTAAATATCTATCACCATATGATCCAGCAATCACACTCCCTGGTATTTACCCAAAGGAGTTGAAAACATATAAACATAAAAACTTGCACACAGATGTCTGTAGCAACTTTATTCATAATCATCAAAACTTGGAAACAAAGATGTCCTAAAGTAAGTGAATGGATAAATATAATGTGATGCATTCACCCAGTGAAAATATTATTTAGAACAAAATGCAATGAGGTATCAAGCCATGAGAAGACAAGGGAAACTTAAATGCATAATATACTAAGTGGAAGAAGGTTATCTGAAAAGATTCCATACTGTATGATTCCAGTCATATGAAATTCTGGAAAAGGCAAAACTATGGAGAGGTGAAAAGATCCATGGTTGCTAGGGGTGGGATTGGGGTCTAAACAGGCAGAAAACAGGAATTTTAGGGACTGTGAAAATACTCTGTATAATACTATATGAAAGATACATTTCTCAAGACCCACAGAATGTACAACCCAAGGAATGAACTTTGATATAAACTTGGCTGATTATGACGCGTCAGTGCAGTTTCATCCATTGTAACAAATGTACAATTGCATGGAGATGTTGCTACTGGGGGAGGCTGTGCATTGTTGAGGTAGCCGGGTGTATGGATATCTCTGTACCGTCCTCTCAATCATGTTGTGAACCTAAAACGGCTCTAAAAACAGTCTTTCAAACAAGAGACAACATATGCGTAAAAACGTATATAATAGAGTAAGTGAAATGGGGAGTGTGCTCTTTTTAACAAAACTATATAAGTTGAAATAAATAAAATGTATGACTGCATTGTGCTACTTTTGCCTCCACATAAACAAATTAAAAATCCTAGTTTGCAGAGTTCAACCTAAGTTCTATCCTGGGCCCAAGTGACACAGTAAAACCAGTTCAGAGATGCTTATTTGGATCCCCTCCAGAACATGGGAAGAGTCCTGTTCATTACTTTTGTTGTTTCTGTGAAAATGGAATATTCCACAGAACGTGAAAAAGACAAATGCTCCGATTTCAGATCTGACATACCAGGAAATACTCTAGGGGAAGCAGAGTTTTAATTTTGTGATGAAGGGAAGAGTTGCAGAGCCCCGTCCTGGTGGGGATATTGGAAATGGAGTAGATACTAGTGGAGGCCATGGTGGAAACTTGAGTCTCCCTTATCACAGCTGTAACCCTTACTTTATAAGTGTGTATATATATATGTACATATACATATGTATCCTGGAGTTGGGTATGGCAACCCACTCCAGTATTCTTGCCTGGAGAATCCCATGGACAGAGGATCTTGGCAGGCTACAGTCCATAGGATTGCACAGAGTTGGACATGACTGAAGCAACTTAGCATATATATATATGTATATATATATATATATATATATACACACGCATACATATACATATACACACACACACATATATATATATCTCCCCAACACACAATATATGTTGAGTAGTTGTGGCCCACTGGTAAAGAATCTGCATGATAGTACAGGAGATGCAGGATATGCAGTTTCTATCCCTGGATCGGGAAGACTCCCTAGAGTAGGAAATAGCAACCTACTCTGACTTCCCTGGTGGCTCAGATGGTAAAGCGTCTGTCTACAATGCGGGAGACCTGGGTTCAATCCCTGGGTCAGGAAGATCCCCTGGAGAAGGAAATGGCAATCCACTCCAGTACTCTTGCCTGGAAAATCCCATGGACAGAGGACTCTGGTAGGCTACAGTCGGTGGGGTTGCAAAGAGTCGGACACGACTGAGCGACTTCACTAGTATTCTTGCATGGGAAATCCCATGGACAGAGGAGCCAGGCAGGCTACAGTCTATGAGGTCACAAAGAGTCAGACACGACTGAGCACAAGGCTATATATATATATAATATGTGTGTATATATAGATATATTATCCAGCAATGTACTTACTTCTTAGCTGCTAAGTCACTTCAGTCGTGTCCGACTCTGTGCGACCCCAGACGGTAGCCCACCAGGCTCCCCCATCCCTGGGATTCTCCAGGCAAGAACACTGGAGTGGGTTGCCATTTCCTCCTCCAATGCATGAAAGTGAAAAGTGAAAGTGAAATTGCTCAGTTGTGTCTGACCCTCAGCGACTCCATGGACTGCAGCCTGCTAGGCTCCTCCATCCATGGGATTTTCCAGGCAGAGTATTGGAGCGGGGTGCCATTGCCTTCTCCGAACTTCTTAGAATAAGAAGCAAAAGCTTGAAAAGCAAAAAAAAAAAAAAAAA
>SJYQ01001996.1:415186-487085 GCA_006410935.1 Redunca redunca
AAAAGAAAAAAAAAAAAAAAAAAGTAAAAAGTAAAAATATCGAAGTGGGAATGGGTTTGAGAAAGGGAATAAAAGGGGCAAGAGAGGGGTGCTGCCTTCTTTAGGTCTTCCCAGGAAGTCTATCCTGGCTTAGGATCCTTCCTCTGTTGAACCACAAAGAGAAAAATGTATTAGATCTCCAGATGCCAGGGTGTATTGTCTGTCAAAGGAATTGCCAGTTAAAGGACCAATTAATTTCCAGCTCCTACAGCTCATGAAGATAAAAAAAAAAAAAAGAGCTCTTATATGGCTTTTGAAATGGAGGTTATACTCTTCTTTAAAGAAGAGAATTGAAAATGGCTTTCTTTTTCTGGGGAAAAAAAAAAAAAAGCTCAACATTTTGAGGCTTTGATGTTTTTTCTTTCAGAACCTGCCCTAAGGTGTGCGACACCAGTGTGTAGGCATATGTGCACCCACACGTGCACATGTATATTTGCACACGTTGATGCAGAAGTGGTTTACTATAGAGTTAATGCAGGTATTTTCCTCTTCCAAGGAAGTGATTATTTCCTTTCTTCCATGGTCAAATGGATGATTTGAACAGCCTGGAAGGGCAAGGGCAAGAAAAGCTTTGATTTATCTGCTGCTGAACTGATTTAGACAAATGCAGGAAGATGATACATCACTGAATTAGGGCAAGCAGGACAATAATGAAAACCTAAAGTGGTTGACAAGTGCACACTAAAATCCGTATTACCACTAAACAAGCAAGCATGCATGTGTACCCCGTGCCTTATTTTATGTGATAGAGTGGTGCTTGTCATGTTTCAGAATAGTTTAATGAATGCTTCGGATCGGTAATTAGCAGGGCTCTCATATGCACACGAGATGCTGGAATTGGTGAGTGGTGAATCATCCAATAAATAAAGCACAGAAATTCAGACCCTATACAAGGAAAGAGTCTGAAAAATATGAGAAATATCAGTTCAGCTATAGCAAATTTTAAAGCTGTTGCCATCATTGTAGTATAGAAGATACTCACTAAAAAATGTCCCTTTTGCTTTGAAAATGAAAATGAAAAGAAATAGAAACTATATTAGAGCAAGAGTTGCTTCTTAAATTGTGTCATATTGATTGGACCAGATAATCAGATATTTTAGTCTCCTGGAGATTTATTATATTAAAGATTTCCTCCAGATGGTCTCCCCTTCATGGACCACAACCTAGTCATGGTGAAAAGGCTTGCCATGCAGGGCCCCCAAGACAGATGGTTGATGGTGAAAAGTTCTGACAAAATGTGGTCCACTGGGGGAGGAAATGGTGAACCAATCCAGTGTTCTTGTCAAAGAACCCCATGAACAGTACTAAAAGGGAAAAAGATATGATACCAGAAGAGGAGCCCCCCAAGTCAGAAGGTGTCCAAAATGCTACTGGGGAAGAGCAGAGGGCAATTACAAACTCCAGAATTAAGCAACTGGGCCATAGTGGAAATGATGGTCAATTGTGGGTATGTCTGGTGGTGAAAGTAAAGTTGATACTACAAAAAAAATATTGCATAGGAACTTGGAATGTTAGGTACATGAACAAGGTAACCTGAATGTGATCAAACAGAAGATGGCAAGCAGTGAACTAAAAGGGATGAGATGAGCAGATTTAATTCAGATGACTTAGATCTACTATTGTGGGCTTTCCTGGTGTCTCAGAAGGTAAAGAGTCTGCCTGCAATGTGGGAATCCTAGGCTCAACCCCTGGGTTGGGAAGATACCCTGGAGGAGGGCATGACAACACACTCCAGTATTCTTGCCTGGAGGATCCCCATGGACAGAGGAAACTGACAGGTTATAGTTCATGGGGTTGCAAAGAGTTGGACATGACTGAGCGACTAAGCACACACAGCACTGTGGGCAAGAATCCCTTAGAAGAAATGGAGTATCCCTATACACAACAATAGAGTCCAAAATGTAGTATGTGGGTGCGATCTCAAAAATGACAGAATAATCTTAGTTCATTTACAAGGCAAACTATTCAACATCAGAGTAATCCAAGTCTATGCCCTTGGATTGATGCTGAAGCAGCAGAAGCTGACAGGTTCTATGAAGACCTACAAGATGTTCTAGAACTAACACCAAAAAAAAAAAAAAAAGCCTTTTCATCATAGAGGATTGAAATGCAGAAGTAGGAGGTCAAAAGATACCCGAAATAACAGGTAAGTTTGGCCTTGGAGTGCAAAATGAACCAAGGCAAAGTCTAACAGATTTGTCAAGAGAACATCCTGGGCATAGCCAATGCCTTTTGCAACAACCCAAGAGACTATTCTACACATGGGTATCACCAGATGGTCAGTATTGAAGTCAAATTGATTATATCCTTTGCAGCTGAAGATGGAGAAGCTCTGTACAGTCAACAAAGCAAGACCAGAGGCTGACTGTGGCTCAGATCATGAACTCCTTATTGCAAAATTCAGACTTAAATTGAAGAAAGTATGGAAAATCATTAAGCCATTGGGGTATGACCTAAATCAAATGTCTTATGATTATGCAGTCGAGGTGATGAATAGATTCAAGGGATTAGATCTGGTAGACAGAGTACCTGAAGAACTGTGGACAGAGGTTTGTAACATTGTACAGGAGGCAGTGACCAAAACCATCTCAAAGAAAAAGAAATGTAGGGGGGAAAGTGGTTGTCTGAAGAGGCTTTACACATAGCTGAGGGAAGAAGAGAAGTGAAAGGCAAAGGAGAAAAGACAGATATATTCAACGGAAAGAAGATTTCCAGAGAATAGCAAGGAGAGATAAGAGGGCCTTCTTAAATGAACAATTCAAATTGGGAACGCATGTACACTCGTGGTGAATTAATGTCAATGTTTGGCAAAACCAATACAGTAATGTAAAGTAAACCAAAGTAAAAATAAAAATTATAAAAAAAAAAAGAAATAGAGGAAAACAATAGGATAGGAAAGATTAGAGATCTCTTCAAGAAAATTGGAGATACCAAGGGAACATTTCATTCAAAGATGGGCACAATAAAGTACAGAAATGGCAAGGACCTAACAGAAGCAGAAGCGATTAAAAAGAGGTGGCAAGAAGGCACAGAAGAAGTATATAAGAAAAGGTCTTAATGACTGGGATAACCATGATGATGGGCATTGCAGGTGGCGCTAGTGGAAAAGAACCTGCCTGTCAGTGCAAGAGACGTTAAGAGGTGCAACTTCAATCTCTGGGTTGGAAGAGCCCCTGGAGGAGGATACAGCAACCTACTTTAATATTCTTGCCTGGAGAATCCCATGAACAGAGAAGCCTGGAGGGCAACAGTCCACAGGGTCGCAAAGAGTCAGACATGACTGAAGCAACTTAGCAATGCATACAAACAACCATGATTGTGTGGTCATTCACCTAGAGCCAGACACCCTGGAGTGTGAAGTCAAGTGAGCCTTAAGCATAATTATCAAGTGGAAGTGATGGAATTCCAGCTGAGCTATTTCAAATCCTAAAAGCTGATGTTGCTAAAGTACTGCACTAAATATGCCAGCAAATTTGGAAAACTCAGCAGTGGCCACAGGACTGAAAAAAGTTAGTTTTCATTACATCCCAAAGAAGAGCAATGCCAAAGAATCTTCAAACTACTGTACATTTGTGCTCATTTCACATGCTAGTGGATCCTTTAAGCTAAGCTTCAGCAGGACATGAACTAAGAACTTCCAGATGTACAAGCTGGGTTTTAAAGAGGCAAAGCAACCAGAGATCAAATTGCCAATATTCACTGGATCATACAGAAAGCAAGGGAATTCCAGAAATACATCTACTTCTGTTTCACTGACTTTGTGAAAGCCTTTGACTATGTTGATCTCAACAAACTGTGGAAAATTCTTAAAGAGATGGAAGTACAAAATCACCTTACCAGTCTCCTGAGAAACCTGTGTGCAGGTCAAGAAGCACCTGTTAGAACCTTACATGGAACAACTGGCAGGTTCCAAATGGGGAAAGGAGTATGACAAGGCTATATATTGTCATTCCACTTGTTTAACTTATATTCAGAGTACATCATGTGAAATGTTGCACTAGATGAATCACAAGCTGGAATCAAGATTGCTGGGAGGAATATCAACAACCTCAGATATGCAGATGACACCACTCTAATGGCAGAAAGTGAAGAGGAACTAAAAAGCCTCTTGATGAGGGTGAAAGGGGAGAGTGAAAAAGCTGACTTGAAACTCAGCATTAAAAAAACCAAGATCATGGCATGTGGTCCAATCACTTGATGGCAAATAGAAAGGCAAAAAGTGGAGGCAGTGAAGATTTTATTTTCTTGGGCTCCAAAGTCACTGTGGACCGTGACTGCAGCCATGAAATTAAAAGACACTCACCCCTTGGAAGGAAGCTATGATAAACCTAGATGGCATATTAAGAGCAGCAACATCAATATGCTGACAAAGGTCCAAATCGTCAAAACTATGGTTTTTCCAGTAGTCTTGTATGGATGCTACAGTTGGACCATAAAGAAGACTGAATGAGAGAATGCCCCATCAGGGACCAAAAGGATGCCATAAAGTCATCTGACACCTAAAGAAGAGAAAAAGGCAGAAGGAAGCTACCTATTTCACAATATTGCTTTGGATCAATCCTGATGTATACTTTGATGAAGCTGAAGTTTTATTTGAGGTTTGAATGTCACATTTTAGATCAATTTACTCAAAATTATCACTGATATTTTTATCACAGATTTCTAAAACAAAGCTTTTGAAATAGAAAAGAATTTTTTCTTGTGATGAGAACTCAAGAGTAACTCTAGAAACTTTCATATAGCATATAGTCACATTGATTGTATTTTTCATGTTGTACATTACATCCCTAGTACTCAGTTATCCTATAACTGAAAGCTTGTAGCTTTTGACTGCCTTCATCCAACTCCCCCTTCATGCACCCCCTGCCACTGGTAACTACAGATGTGATCTCTTCTTCTATGAGTTTGCTTGTTAGTTCTTGGTACACAACAGAGTGATTTGATATTTCTATATATTTAAAAATGATTACCATGATAAGTCTAGTCATGATGTCCCACTATATAAAAATACTATATAATTACTGACTGTATCCCCCTGTACATTTTATATCAATGACTCATTTGTTTTGCAACTGGGAGTTTGTACCTCTTAAATCCCCTCACCTACTTCTTTCCCCCTCCCATCCTCCATCCCTCTGGCCACCACCTGTTTGTTCTCTATCTGTGACTATGTTTCTGTTTTGTTACATTTGTTCATTTTTTCAGTTTTTAGATTCCACCTATAAGTGAGATTATACAGTATTTGTCTTTCTCTGTCTGACTTATTTTACTTAGAATAGTATACTTGAGGTCCATCCAAGTTGTCCAAAATGGCAAGATTTCTTTCTTTTTTATAGCCACATAATATTGCATTGTATATACCATATCTTTTTTCTTTACTCATCTATTGATGGGTACTTTGGTTGCTTTCATATCTTGGATACTGTAAATAATGCAATGAACAAAGAGGCGAATATATCTTTTCTAATTAATGTTTTCATTTTCTTCAGATAAATACCTGGGAGTGGAATTGCTGGATTGAATGGTAGTTCTACTTAAAATTTTGGAGGAATTTCCATACTGTTTTCTGGAATGGCTGCACCAATTTACATTCCCACCAACAATGCCTGAAGGTTCCTTTTTTTCCATATTCTTGCCAAGACTTGTTGCTGTTATCTTTCTCATGATAGCTATTCTGACAGATATAAGATGATATCTCATTGTGGTTTTCATTTGCATTTCTCTGATGGTGAAGGATTTGTTGAGTATCTTTTCATGTGTCTGTTGGCCATTTGTACACTTCTTTGGAAAAATGACTTCAGACTGTTTGCTGACTTTTTTTTTTAATTTTAAAATTTTTATTTTAACTTTAGTTTACTTTACATTACTGTATTGGTTTTGCCAAACATTGACATGAATTCACCACGAGTGTACAAGCGTTCCCAAACATGAATCCCCTCCCACCTCCCACCCCATACCATCCCTCTGGGTCCTCTCCTTGCACCAGTCCCAAGCATCCTGCATCCTGCATCGGACATCGACTGGTGATTCGTTTCTTACTTGATAGTATACATGTTTCAATGCCATTCTCCCATCTCATCCCACCCTCTCCCTCTCTCTCTCCCCCAGAGTCCAAAAGTTCACTCTATAGATCTGAGTCTCTTTTGTTGTCTCGCATACAGGGTCATCATCCCCATCTTTCTAAATTCCATATATATGCGTTAGTATACTGAATTGGTGTTTTTCTTTCTGGCTTACTTCACTCTGTTTAATCGGCTCCAGTTCCATCTGTTTGCTGACTTTTTAATAGGGTCATTTGTGTTTTGGTGTTGAGTTGTATGAGTTCTTTGTATATTTTGGATTGTATCAGATATATCATTTGAAAACACCTGCTTCAGTTCAGTAGGTGACCTTTTTGTTTTGTTGATAATTACCTTTGTTGGGCAAAAGATTTTGGTTTGATGCAGTCCACTTTGTTTACTTTTGGTTTTGTTTCTCTTGCCTGAGAAGCCATATCCAAAAAAATGTTACTAAGAGTGATTTCAAAGAGAAACAGACTGCCTATGTTTTCTTCAAAAGGTTTTATGGTTTCAGGTCTTATATTTAAAATTTTAATACATTTGGAACTTATTTTTGTAAATGGTGTGAAAGAGCAGTCCAGTTTGCTTCTTTCACATGTAGCTGGCCAGTTTTCCCAATACCATTTATTGAGGAGGCCGTCTTTCCACTACTGTATGTTCTTGGTCCCTTTGCCATGTATTAATTGTCCATATAAATATGGGTTGATATCTGGGCTTTTTATTCTTTTCTATTGATCCGTGTGACTGTTTTTGTGCTCTCGAGATTGTTTTGTGTTTCCACACGTTTTAGAATTATTTGTTCTGGTTCTATGAAAAACATCATTGTATTTCAGTAGGGATTTCACTGAATCTGTAGATTGGCCTAGGTAGTGTGGTCATTTTAACAATATGAATTCTCCTGACTACATAACTCTTTAACTTATTTTTTCCATCTTTTTTCTGGTTTTTATTATTGTGCATTATTTATAAAATTTACATTTTGTTCTGCAGTTTCATTNGTCAGAGTTCTTGTTCCTTATATTCTATGTAATTTCTTTGTCAGAAGATATTTTGTTTTTTTTATTTTTTCAGGCATATATTTCTAAATTTTTCCCCCAAAATATGCAACATGGATTTTAAACTTTGTGATATCCTGCATCAAAAAATGTTTTTTAAAAAATCCTCACATGTGGTTCAGAATTTGGCTGTATACATATAGATTTCTACATTCAAGAGAATTTTCCTTTCTGCACTCTACTCCTTATTTTCCAGTGCAGATTCTTTTTCCTTTGTAGTTAGCCTGCTTTCTTTTTCTTTCTGCAAGTTTGTCAGACCTTAACTTATCCTATCCTAAAACTTCAGTAGGAAACGGCTGACTCTGTGGATCTTTGGATGCTGGCCTTTTTAACTGAGGCAGATGTCCTTTTATTATTACATGTTTATATACTTTCTACATTAGTGTCTCTGTTTTGTGCTTTTGGAACTTATCAAATGAATATTAAACTTTTAAACTTTAAAACTCGTCATTTTTCTCTCGTATTTTCTATTACGTTGTCTTTTGTTTTTGTATTCTGAAGGATTTCTTTAACTCTGTTTTGGCTCTAGTTCTGCCTTTGACTACTTTCTTATTATCATTGAGTCCACCCTTTACTTTATGTTGACCATAATGTTTCCAATCTTTCTTGTTCTTAAATTGTACCTTCTCATGGTAGCTTGTTTTTGTGAGTTCAGTTCAGTTCAGCTTAGTTGCTCAGTCATGTCTGACTCTTTGCGACCCCATGGACTGCAGCACACCAGGCCTCCCTGTGCATCACCAGCTCCTGGAGTCCACTCAAGCTCACGTCCATCGAGTCGGTGATGCCATCCAACCATCTCATCCTCTGTCGTCCCCTTCTCCTCCTGCCCTCGATCTTTCCCAGCATCAGGGTCTTTTCCAATGAGTCAGTTCTTCGCATCAGGAGGCCAAAGTATTGGAGTTTCAGCTTTAGCATCAGTCTTTCCAATGAATATTCGGGACTGATTTTCTTTAGGATTGACTGGATTGATCTCCTTGCAGTCTAAGGGATTCTCAAGAGTCCTCTCCAACATTACAGTTCAAAAGCATCAGTTCTTTGGTGCTCAGCTTTCTTTATAGCCCAACTGTCACATCAATGCATGACTACTGGAAAAACCATAGTTTTGACTAGATGGACCTTTGTTTGCAAAGTAATGTCTCTGCTTTTTAATATGCTGTCTAGGTTGGTCACAGCTTTCCTTCCAAAGAGCAAATGTCTTTTAATTTCATGGCTGCAGTCACCATCTGCAGTGATCTTCGAGCCCCCAAAAATAAAGTCTATTTCAATTGTCTCCCCATCTATTTGCTATAAAGTGATGGAACAAGATGCCATGATTTTAGTTTTCTGAATATTGAGTTTTAAGCCAACTTTTTCACTCTCCTCTTTCACTTTCATCAAGAGGCTCTTTAGTTCCTCTTCTCTTTCTGCCATAAGGGTGGTGTCATCTGCATATCTGAGATTATTGATATTTCTACCAGCAATTTTGATTCCAGCTTGTGCTTCATCCGGCCTAGTGTTTCACATGAAGTACTCTTCATATAGGTTAAATAAGCAGGGTGACAATATACAGCCTTGACGTACTCCTTTTCCTATTTGAAACCAGTCTGTTGTTCCGTGTCCAGTTCTAACTGTTGCTTCCTGACCAGCATACAGATTTCTCAAGAGGCAGATCAGGTGGCCTGGTACTCCCATGTCTTTAAGAATTTTCCACAGTATGTGAACATACTTCAAAAGTATGTGAACCATGAACTTACAGATGTTCAAGCAGGTTTTAGAAAAGACAGAGGAATCAGAGATCAAATTGCCAACATCTGTTGGATCAAGTAAGAAAGTTCCAGAAAGACATCTACTTTTGCTTTATGGATTATGCCAAAGCCTTTGATTGTGTACTACTGCTAAGTCACTTCAGTCGTGTCCGACTCTACACGACCCTGTAGACGGCAGCCCACCAGACTCCCCTGTCCCTGGGATTCTCCAGGCAAGCACACTGGAGTGGGTTGCCATCTCCTTCTCCAATGCATGAAAGTGGAAAGTGAAAGTGAAGACTGTGTAGGTCACGACAAACTGTGGAAAATTCTTAAACAGGGAGCAAGCGAGCAATGATATCAGCCTCCTCTTCTGAAGGCCCAGGTGCACTCAGCCGTGGTGTCCAGTGTGGGGAGATTTGGGATCCACCTGTGTGTGGGGAAGGCTGCATCATTGTTCCCTGTGCTTGGCAGGTTCAAGGAACTCCTTGAGAAAAGGCACTTGGAGACATGTGGTAACAGAACAAACAGAATGAATAAATCACTAGGGCCACGGCTGGATCAGAGGCAGCTCATGACACTGGAAACAGCAGATGGAGAAACCTCAACAGTATCTTTGGATCAGAAAACAACTAGTTTGGGCATCCGATGGACCCAAGCAGGGCACCACATCTTCCTTTTAAAAACAGCCACTTAATTCAGTTACATGACTCAAAAATATGATATGCTAGTGAAAAAATGAATGCCCTTTATAGAGATCAGCTCACTCCCAGTGCTAGTCCCACTGAACTCTGTTGGTCAGACCTCCATGTGCAGTTCTGGGCATCACATGAAACCTCAATAAACTCTGGAAACATATTAAATCAATATGTCTTGATCTCCAGCTCTCCTGATTCCTTATTGTTACGTGGCTCCTTCACCCCAAATCACTGACAATTATTGTTTCAAAAGAAGGGAAAATAAGAGCCTAGGAAAAAAGGGAAAGATATTTTTCAATATTGAGACTCAAATTTGACTTTTCTTGAGAGTATAGTGAGGCAATAATCTTGAAAGCCAGACAAAAAGGAGCTGTACATTTTCACATTCACCTTTAGATATCCAGGGTAGATTATGACAGTCTGAGCACAGAGCTATAAGAGAAAACAGATCTGAAGAAGTGGAGGATACGTAAAAGGAAAGTTTCTGACATACTACTGTCTAACACGGTGGAGAGCAGAAGAGCAGCAGTGTGGAGGGGGGAGTCTCGATGGAAGAGTTGGGGTTAGTACTGTTGGTCACCTGCATCCTCACAGGCTGAGCAGCATAACCAGAGATTCCTGCCTCTTCCAGTGGGGCATGGAGGGGATTGGGAGGCCTGTGGACCTGGCAAGGTCTGGGTCAAGTGGTGGACTTTGTAAGTAAAAGATATAGGAAGGATCAGGATTTTAGCAGAGGATGCTCACATAGACATAGACACACTTGGAAGATGGGGCACTCTGATACCACCCCTGAGGGCCAGAAACCAGACAAGTGGGACAGCTCCACAGAGGACAGTGATGACACAGAGGTTGTCCTGAATGACTTCATAAGTCCTTGCCCATCTCTACTGCCATTTGGATACAAAAGCCACCTCTGGATTTACACACTGTTTTGGGCAGGGTAGGGCAAGGGGATGGGAGTTGCTTTGAGAGGGGAGAAACACCTTTCTGGAGAGTTTTAACTTTGAATCAATTGAATATTGATGTGACTGAGATTCTGGGTAGTTCTGTTGTAACTCCATGTACCTGTGCCTGAAAACCTCTCAGTCTGTAAAACTGCTCAAGAATATCAGCAAAGTATATAGGAAAAATAAATTTAGATGCAAACCACTCAAAAAAAAAAAAACCCGTGTGTTTGGTTAACCAGAGCACTAGCCAAACAATCATGTCTATTTCAGGACTAACGTGCACTGCCTAGGACTGACTGGTGGTCTCAGGCTGCCTTAGGGAATCAGAGTTCTAGGAAACAGTAGTGCAAGGGTATGGGCTTGTTGTGCTGCCAGAAGACAGGTGAGCTGGGGTCCTGAGTATGGCGAAGAGCCCTTGGTGTAGATGTGAATTCAGAGACAATTCTCAGTAGAGACCCATTTTTAATTCTGCAGCCATGAAATTAAAAGACGTTTATTCTTTGGAAGAAAAGTTGTGACCAACCTAGACAGCATGTTGAAAAGCAGAGACATTACTTTGCCAACAAAGGTCCATCTAGTCAAGGCTATGGTTTTTCCAGTGGTCATGTATGTATGCAAAAGTTGGACTGTGAAGAAAGCTGAGCACTGAATCATTGATGCTTTTGAACTGTGGTGTTGGAGAAGACTCTTGAGAGTCCCTTGGACTGCAAGGAGATCCAACCAGTCCATTCTGAAGGAGATCAGCCCTGGGATTTCTTTGGAAGGAATGATGCTAAAGCTGAAACTCCAGTATGTTGGGCACCTCATGCAAAGGGCTGACTCATTGGAAAAGACTCTGATGCTGGGAGGGATTGGGGGCAGCAGGAGAAGGGGATGACAGAGGATGAGATGCCTGGATGGCATCACTGACTCAATTGACGTGAGTCTGAGTGAACTCCGGGGGTTGGTGATGGACGGGGAGGCCTGGTGTGCTGCGATTCATAGGGTCGCAAAGAGTCGGATACGACTGAGTGACTGAAATGAACTGAACTGAACTGAAAGTGCAGAGTAGAAGGCTTCTTTTTGTGTAGGTGTCAAGCTGAGAGTGTTTTCTTTTCTTGCTGATAGTTATAACTCTATTCCTGCTAATTCTGCTTCCCTTGTTTGGCAGGAATGGTGTATGAACCAAAGTGACTTCTGCATTATTTTGATATCATCTTCCTGCTAACCAATCATTTATGAATAATTGGTTGTTATAAAAATGTGCATCATAGCAGAATAGTCTATATTTTAAGTTCAGTTCAATCCAGTCGCTCGGTCATGTCCGACTCTTTGTGACCCCATGAGTTGCAGCACGCCAGGTCTCCCTGTCCATCACCAACTCCCGGAGTTCACCCAAACTCACATCCATCAAGTCGGTGATGCCATCCAGCCATCTCATCCTCTGTTGTCCCCTTCTCCCCCTGCCTCCAATCCCCACCAGCATCAGGGTCTTTTCCAATGAGTCAACTCTCCGCATGAGGTGGCCAAAGTACTGGAGTTTCAGCTTTAGCATCAGTCCTTCCAAAGAACACCCAGGGCTGATCTCCTTTAGGATGGACTGCTTGGATCTCCTTGCAGTCCAAGGGACTCTCAAGAGTCTTCTCCAACACCACAGTTCAAAAGCATCAATTCTTTGGCGCTCAGCTTTCTTCACAGTCCAGCTTTCGCATCCATACATGACCACTGGAAAAGCCATAGCCTTGACTAGACGGACCTTAGTCGGCAAAGTACTGTCTCTGGTTTTGAATATGCTATCTAGGTTGGTCATAAGTTTCTTTCCAAGGAGTAAGCGTCTTTTAATTTTATGGCTGCAGTCACCATCTGCAGTGATTTTGGAGCCCCCAGAAATAAAGTCTGACACTGTTTCCACTGTTTCCCCCTCTATTTGCCATGAAGTGATGGGACCAGATGCCATGATCTTAGTTTTCTGAATGTTGAGCTTTAAGCCAACTTTTTCACTCTCCTCTTTCACTTTCATCAAGAGGCTTTTTAGTTCCTCTTCACTTTCTGCCATAAGGGTGGTGTCATCTGCAAATCTGAGGTTATTGATATTTCTCCCCGCAACCTTGATTCCAGCTTATGTTTCTTCCAGTCCAGCGTTTCTCATGATGTACTCTGCATATAAGTTAAATAAGCAGGATGACAATATACAGCCTTGATGTACTCCTTTTCCTATTTGGAACCAGTCTGTTTTCCCATGTACAATTCTAACTGTTGCTTCCTGACCTGCATATAGGTTTCTCAAGAGGCAGGTCAGGTGGTCTGGTATTCCCATCTCTTTCAGAATTTTCCACAGTTTATTGTGATCCACACAGTCAAAGGCTTTGGCATGGGAAGAAATAGTTAAATTTATTTGGAAAATCTAATTTTTCTTTTCATGATTAGGAAAGGAGCTTCTAAGTAAGACAAAAATAATTGTAGACAGCAAAATCTTTTTGAAAAGCACATCTGAGTCAACATCTGTGAATTCTGATTCAGCCACACACCTATTCAAAAAGACATGGATTAACTAACCAGAGGGCAACTGGCATGTGGAAGGGGCCGCTGCCGCCTTATCTGAGGAACAGATGTCCGAGGTGTTTAGCCTTAGGAGAAGAGACTCAGCAGAGATGTGACAGCTGTCTTCAAATATTCTAAGGGTTATGCTTTTGAAGAATGAGTTGTCTTGTATTATATAGCCATACTGCAGTGACTTTGTCTTAAGCTGAGAAAATCTATTATGTTTTATTTCAGCAAAATCATTTATGAAATCACTCCAATCACCTCCTGTAGATTTTCACTTTCCCTCTGAAGTACCTCCAGTAATCCATAAAATACAGTTTAAGTCAGTGCTATGGAGAACAGAGCAAGGACCAGCAGGCAGACATTTCCTCCAGCAGATTATAACAATATTTAGAGGATATGTTTTGAATCTGAGTTGCTTATTTTGTATCATGCTCTCTACCTGCTCTACTGGCATTTAAACTCATGCTTCTTCTTCTTCTTCTTTTTTAAATGGCTGAACTATATGGCATGCAGATCTTAGTTCCCCAAACAGGGAGTGAACCCACACACCCTGCAGTGGAAGTGTGGAGGCTTAACCACTAGACCACCAAGGAAATCCCACACTTCTCAAGGAAAAAGTCTGCATGGCTACCCTGTGTGAGACACTGTGACACTTCCCTCTTCAGCATCCTGAAAATTGTTCTGTGTTTCCCTAGCACATGTTCCATGTGGCTTGAGAATTTTATGTGCCTTCTCCGAGGACTGTTTTCCTTCAGTGGTTGCCATGTCTGCCAGGAACACTGCTGTGTCTAACACTCTTGGACACCACCTCTGGGTCCACCTGGCACCTCTCACATCTAATGGGCACTTTTGCCTCTTCTGTGAGGATCACCTCTTAATACCACTGCTTCTGCAGTCACTTCTCTTCCTAGTTGAGCATCTCTGTGACTTCCAGACCCAGTATCCTCTTGCTGGCACCATGATCATCCACCAGATTGTTTTAGGTGCCAGGCAGTTCCATTGTGAATAGAGGAAGAATGTTTATCCCTATGCTATGCGTGGTTATAGAGGTCCTGAACCTGGGCAACTTGTGCCCAATGTCATAAAGTAGAGGTCCCAACTTGTCATGGTTTCCAGTCTTTTTGGCACTAGGGATCAGTTTTGTGAAAGACAGTTTCTCCACGGAAGAGGGGTAGGATGGGGAATGGTTCAGGCAGTAATGCAAGCTGTGGTTCAGGTGGTAATGGGAGCAATGGGGAGTGGCAGATGAAGCTTCACTTGCTCACCTGCCACTCATTTCCTGCTGTGGGCCTGGTTCTTAGCAGACTAGGAACCAGTACCTGTTTTTGGCCCAGGGATTGGAGACCACTGTCATAAAGGATGTTTAATGATACAGAGACTTTATCTTTTATCTTAGCCATACTTTGTTTAGAGAACTCAGATATGACAACAAAGTTCACAGACACATGCAAAAGACCTATGTAAGGATGTATTCAGGATCATCCCTCCCTTCTGACGACCATGGCTTGTTTACTGGGTCAAGACTCACATTTTTGGCTCTGTTTTGTTTCTTTTTTAATCAATGAATTTTTCTATTTTAATTGGAGAATAATTACAATATGGTAATGGTTTTTGCCATACATCAACATGAACTGGCCACAGGTACCCTTATGCCCCCCTAATTCTGAACCCTCCTCCCTCTTCCCTCCCCACCCTATCCCTCTGGGTTGTCTCAGAACACCAGGTTTGGGTCCCCTGCTTCATGCATCTAACTTAACACTGGTAATCTATTTTACATATGGTAATGTACATATTTCAATGCTATTCTCTCAAATCATCCTACCCTCAACTTCTTCCACTGAGTCTAAAATCTTTTCTTTACATCTGTGTTTCCTTTATTGCTCTGACTGTAGGATTGTCATTGCAGTATTTCTAATTCCATATATATGCATTAATATATAGTATTAGTTTTTCTCTTTCTGACTTACTTCACTCTGTACAATAGGCTCCAGTTTCATCCACCTCATTGCAAAGGAACTGACTCAAATGCCTTCCTTTTTATAGCTGAGTAATATTCCATTGTGTGTATGTACCAAAACTTCCTGTTTTCTCTTAGAAACCTCTTCTATTTATCACACAAGTACACATCAGGAAGGCAGATTCCATTGCCAGATATTCCTAGATATTGAATACCTTGTGTAAAGGCTCTACTACATAATTATAAAAGGAATACATTTGCATTGTAGACAATTTGGAAAATATAAAACTATACTCATCGTTCCATCATACTTAATAATATAGACTGTATGGGGAGAAGGAGACCAGGTATGAGATCATGTGTGAGGAGAGAGATTTATTTTTATGCACATAAGTTTGCATATTATTCTCTTCATAACAGTGACTGAATGGTTGTGCAGTTCTGAGTTTGCCCTGGATTTCAAGTGATGGGATGGTGGCTGGGCGTTCTGACAGTGTGGCAAGAATACCCAAATGTTGGAGCCAGAGTGTGGTTTGTGTGGGAATACACACATGGCTTCAATGTGGTGATCAAGGGGAGGTAGAATTCTGTTAGCAAAATTTTAAGTACATGTGGAATACTTTCTTTGTATAAGGCAAAGAATCCTGTAACTTCAAAAGCGGCATTTGAAATAGATTTAAAAATCATTTAAAGTACTTAGGTTGTACTTTGTTCACAAAATCTTTTACTAAATAGTAATTAGATGTATTCACAATCTTATTGGATTTGGGAATCCTTGCCAGGCATTAACAGTATCTCTTTCTGCTGCCAAACTCACTGTACGCCTGGTAAGAAGAGATAGCTATTTCAGACAGAATTTCTTCAAAGGACTTTCTAACACATTCCTAACACTTACTCAAGTTATTCACTGTATTCAGTCATTGACAATAAAATATTCTTTGCCACATATAATCTGACTGCCCGCTAAGAGAGGCAGGCTCTGGTAACTGGATGAACAAATGTGATGGTGGTGATGATGCAAGTTTGGGACAACTTAGAGAGAATAAGATTGCTTTGCATTAGGTACGGGAAGAGACTGAGAAGGAAAGGGTTCAAGAAAGAGAGAATGATTTAGAGGAAAATGGAAGTGGAAAGCCACTTCTGAGTGGAAATCAAGTAACCTGCAGGTGAGAAGACTTACTTGAGAAGGGTTATAATTGGTTCCCTGACTGAGGCTGTGGAATTGACTAAGGGACTTATTGTGTCCCTGAGCCAAACTTGGGTCCACGTGCCCATGTGCAGTAAGTTAAGTCTACTGACTTCCTTATACTGACTTCCTCTATGGCCGTCAGGGAAAGGTTTTAAAGACAGGGTGAGGGAAGGGAGTTGTGTGGTATGTGACCAGTGTGTGGTATGTGACCAATTCTTCTGATTGGTTGGTGGTGAGGTAATGGGGAGTTAATATCATTAAAATTCTGGCTCCAACCCATTTGGGGTCTACATCTTGTGGACTTCCTACAGTTAACTTCTTCAACCTGGTGAGGGTTTTGGAATTTGCAAATTAGCTCAAATGACAGAGCTCAGAATATTTTCTATAGCCCTTGAGGAAGAACTAAAGGTTCTTGACTTTGTTTAATGGCTAAACTATTATTAATTTGTCTTGCTTGACTGTTTTCTTTTGGTTCTGCATGTTGCCACTTCTCTGATTAAATTTGTTCTTTGGAACTTGGGAGAGGCCTAGAAGGCTAAGATTTTTGATACACAAGAGGCAGGTAAACCTATTCTGGGAAAGCCTCATAGGGTCTTGCTTCGTTTCAGTCACACTCTACTTGTCTTAGTTCAGGCTGCTATACCAAACTCACATGATAGAAAGAACTCTCTTCTGCCTGTTTTATAAGGCAATAATCTCATTCATGATGGCTTCCCAGGTGGTGCAGTGGTAAAGAATCCTCCTGCCAATACAGGAGATGCAAGAGATATGGGTTCGATCCCTGAGTCAGGAATATCTCTGGGAGTAAGAAATGACAATCCACTCCAATACGCTTGCCTGGATAATCCTAAGGATAGAGGATCCAGGAAGACTAGAATCTATAAGGTCACTAAGAGTTGGACACGACTGAGCATCTAAGCATAATCTTATTGATAAGGGCTCTACCCTTAAGACCTAATCACCTTCCAAGGACCCCACTTCCTAATACCATCACCTTGGGGGTTAGAATTTCAACATATGGATTTGGGGAGAGGACCCTCTACTCATTGCACTTTTCTTTTTCGACAGGTAAGAATGACCTCTTGGTGTCCAGTATTTAACACTGTGTGGAATAAGAGAGGGAAGGAGAGAAGTTATAAGAACCATCAGACTCCGTTCCTTCTACCCTCCCAGCCTCTGTTTTCCTGATTGGCTTTTCTCCTTTACCTTCCTCTCTATCCCCTCCAGCTCTGCCTCATCCCACTCTGCAATCTAAGCTCCATCTTTCCTAATGTATTAAACTTACCACATTTTCTTAAACACTTTTTTTTTTTTTTCTTGGCACTTGTTCTCTTGTTCCTCTGCCTGGAACATTTTCTCCTCAACCTCCAATCTTTACCTTGTTAGTTCCTATTCACACTTTGAGTTTCTATTCAGATATCACAGCTTCTGAAAAATTATGTTCACTCTCCCCAACTCCCTGAGTAAGGTAAGTGCTCTTCTACCATCCATTGTACTCTCTCCCTGCTTTAATTGCCAATTTCCTCCACTAGGCTCTAAGTTCTTTGATGGCTGGAACAAACCATGCCTGATTGATCCTTACAGTCCCAAAGCCTAATATGTATCCAATAAGCATCAAATGTGTAGAAAAATAAGTAACAGTGAATGAATGGTGGTGTTAATCAATTTCCCCTCTAAGCATGATACTCTTCTCTGTATCAAGAAGAGTCCAGTCAGAAAACAAACAAACAAAATCCCCCGTAAAACCTAACAAGCTAGATATTTAGAACAGAGAATATGTCATTTTCTCACTTTTTTATCCTCCTTCAGAAAAGTTTCAATGAATGCAAGTTTTCTGTAAACAGAGAAGGAATCTTCTTTAGAAAGAAATTACTGTTAGAGTACATCATATTTCTGTTGTAGACAGAACTCTGTTTTGGTAATGAAAGCATATAGAACTCTGTTTCCACTTTTAAAGCAATATTAGAATTTTATTACCAAAAATTACCCCACCCTCACTGTTGGTGCTCAGAATTCTAAGGAAGGGTATAGTTAGGTGAGTGCTGGACCTCTGAAGGTGGAGTATCGACTAATGAAGTACTTGGACTTCATGACCCCCATGATCTAGCAAGTGCAAACTGTGGAGGGGGGCCAGGCTCAGCGGTGAGGGAGCAGGATGTGTTAGTACTAGAACAACCAAGAATCCCTACCTTCACTATTGCTGGTACACGGAGGGGCATGGAAAGGCTGGTGTTGGCAGTATTGAAGAAGTTGGAGGCTGGGCTCAATCATCTGTGTTTGCTGGAGCTTTGCTAAAAGGGACTGAAATCAGGAGGAATGTCCCTTCTTTCCTCTTGGCATTGTCCAATCCTTTGGCACCTCCCTTAGCAGAACCTATTAGAATGTTTACTGGGAAGCTAATATGAAGAATGGATTGTGCAGATCTAGGCCCAGGTACAGAAGCACTTGGGACACTGATAAAATAGGTCAATAACTGGTACTGTCTATCCCCTCAGCTAACGAGCATCCATAGTCTTTCAATGAAGGTAAGAGTTTTATGATACAATTATTTTTAATGCAAACCAAGACTGTAGTCTCTCCCCAAAGGATAAATTTCTAAAAAAATCATATGGACATCTATTTGAATATTCTGTTAATGTAAAGACAAAATTAAAGATTTGTTTCATCAACGGTAGTACATAAGTAAAATAATAGCAGAAAGGATGTATGGAAAAACATGACAACTTTAGCAATGTCTATACTACAAGCATGGTAGAAAATATTTATAATAATGACACTTTTGTAATTGTTCATAAGGCCATGACTGATATTTATAACTTCCTTTCCACTATTTTATGTTCCTTTTATCCTAAGCTAGCAACTCAGGTAGTAAAGCCTCTTTACTGGTAGCAGGACTTGAACGTTCATTCCTAAAAGAGTCGAATCCCCAGAAGTCATTATTTTAGTAGGTTGATGTAGATTTCCACAAGTTTTATACCTAGACGTGGAAGTACTAAAAGACATTCATAAAAGACTATAATTTCCAAACGGAGTCCTTTCTGCCCCCAAGAAGTGCTCATGCTCGTGCTTAGTCACTTCAGTCATGTCCGTCTCTCTGCAACCATGGACCATGGCCAGCCAGGCTCCACTGTCCATGGGATTCTCCAGGCAAGAATACTGGAGTGGGTTGCCATTTCCTTCTCCAGTGATAAAGTATGAAGTGAGTGAAGTGAAGTCATTCAGTTGTGTCCGACTCTTTGTGACCCCATGGACTACAGCCTACCAGGCTCCTCTGTCCATGGCATTTTCCAGGCAAGAGTACTGGAGTGGATTGCCATTTCCTTCTCCAGCCCCCAAGAAGAGCAGAACCCAAATTTCCCAGCAGTAGGTGAGACTGTTTTTGAGTCTTTTGATTCAGTAGCATGAAAAACCCAAATGGTCAGAGAAACACAAGTGGAATCATATTTCCTTGGGAAAAAAGATCCTTAAACCAGCAAACCCAACATTGCAGAGACAGAAAAAAAAAAAAACAAAAACAACAACAACAACACAAAAAACACCCTCAGTAGATTAAAAGGTGTATTTATAGGAGGGTCTATTCCCAGATTCTAGCCCTTTATTCTGCCTGTGTGCTAAATTACACCATGTGCTGGTTGCTGGTTGAAAGTAAATGTTTCCTCCCATAGGATAGAATCTGAATTTTTTAGGGTCTTCTCTCAACTGGCTTTTAATTGGCATTCCACTGTTTGATCAGAGCAACTACTTCTAGGTGATGTGGTACCTGGTAAGCCTAATAGATTCCATGGGCTTGGGTGTACCACTATGCTTCTTTTTCCATGAAATAAGTTCCTTGGTTAAAAGCAATGTTGTGTGGGATACCATGATGGTGAATAGGCATTATGTGAGTCCAGGGATAATGTTATGGGTAGAAACATTACAGGTAGGGAAGAGAAGTTCATACTCTAATATAAGAACATATCAATCAGCAAAGTGGCTGCCTCTTTTGATGAAGCTTTCCAATATAAGTAATCCATTACTAAGTAGCTCTCTGGCTTCTGTGCAAATGATAGTCTAGTAAGGCCTGAGTTTCTGTCTAACAATAGGTAGGGTGAACAGTTATAGTGGTTGCTAGAGCAGCTTTGAAGAGTGGAACTCCATGATCCTGAAAGAAAGTGCAAGTTGCTCAGTTGTGTCTGACTCTTTGTGACCCCCTGTGTAGCCTGCCAGGCTCCTCTGTCCATGAAATTTTCCAGGCCAGAATACTGGAGTGGGTAGCCATTCCCTTCTCCAAGGGATCTTCCCAGCCCAGGGATCGAACCCCAGTCTTGCACTGAAGGTGGATTCTTTACCATCTGAGCTACCAGGGAAGCCCAGGAATACTGTAGTGGGCAGCCTATCCCTTCTCCAGGGGATCTCCCTGACCTGGGAATTGAACTGGGGTCTCCTGCATTGCAAGTGGATTCCTTATTAACTGAGCCATCAGGGACATAAGCTCCTTCCTAACCTCCATCTGTGCCATTAAGAACTCTGCAGTGACTGGGGAAAGAGGTTACCTGCCACAGGACATATCACTTTGAATATTTGTACACTGAGAACCTCTTCTGTGTTGGATGTCCTTTGATAACCCTATGAAGTGCGAACTTCATGAAGGCACTGAAAAATAAATTAGTGAACCAAGCACTAGTACTTTTTAAAAGCTCAGCATATAACGCCTCTGTAGGTCAGGATGGTGGTGGAAGATGCTGTCATTATGACACACCAGCACTTACTTCCAGAAATAAAGTATCAACAGAGTAGAAGCCATAAATAGCAACAGGAATATAATGATTATCAGGCTAAGTGGACCTAAAAGGATCTTTGATGGTGGCTAATTCATCTAGATAGCATATTGAAGAGCAGAGACATTACTTTGCCAACAAAGGTCCGTCTAGTCAAGGCTATGGTTTTTCCAGTGGTCATGTATGGATGTGAGAGTTGGACTGTGAAGAAAGCTGAGCACTGAAGAATTAATGCGTTTGAACTGTGGTGTTGGAGAAGACTCTTGAGAGTCCTCTGGACTGCAAGGAGATCCAACCAGTCCATTCTAAAGGAGATCAGCCCTGGGTGTTCTTTGGAAGGAATGATGCTAAAGCTGAAACTCCAGTATTTTGTCCACCTCATGCGAAGAGTTGACTCATTGGAAAAAGACTCTGATGCTGGGAGGGATTGGGGGCAGGAGGAAGAGGGGATGACAGAGGATGAGATGACTGGATGGCATCACCGACTCGATGGACGTGAGTCTGAGTGAACTCCGGGAGATTGTGACAGACAGGGAGGCGTGGCGTGCTGCGATTAATGGGGTGGCAAAGAGTCGGACACGACTGAGAAACTGAACTGAATTCATCATATGTCCAGAGGTATGAAAGAAATGGGCAGCCTACCAGAGTACTTGAAAAATTCTTTGCAAGTGGAAAAATTTCTTAGTCTCGTGGGCAGAAATCTGACTTGAGTTGTGTAATAGAGATTCATGGCTCTTACCTGGTTCTGTGCTCTAGCCTGTCTGCAGATGCTGAACTTCTTTTTTTTTCTCTCTCTCTCTCTCTCTCTTTTTTTTTTTTTTGCATTCTCAGTATTTTTTAAGTTAATGGATGTATGAATAAGTGAATGGATATAAATGGATGGTATAAAAATGGGAAGGAGAAGCTGTTAGGATTTGTTGGCTCAATTAGAAAAATAGGTTGAGTAATATTCCATTGTGTATATGTACACCACATCTTCTTTATCCATTCATCCACGGATGGACACCTAGTTTCTTTTGTAAATTGACTACTGCAAATAATTCTGTGATGAACATAGTGCTGCATACAACACTTTGAATTAGTGTTCTCATTTTCTTTGGATAGATACCCCGAAGTGGAATTTCTAGATCATATGTTAGTTCTTTTTTTAATTTTCTGAGGAATTTCTACACTGTTTTCCATGGTGACTGCACTAATTTACATTCCCACCTACAGGGTGCAAGGGTTCCTTTTTCTCAGCAATCCCACCAACACTTGTTATTTGTTGTCTCTTTGATAAAAGCCATTCTGACTGTCATTTGTAGCAACATGGTTGGATCTAGAAGGTATTATGTTCAGCGAGATAAATCAGACAAAGGCAAATAACTATATGATTTCACTTATACGTGGAATCTAAAAAAAAAAACAAAACAAACAAAACAAGAAGCAAACTCTTAGAGAACAAACTGGTGGTTGTCAGAGGGGCAGGGGGTTGACAGAATGGAAATGGATGAAGAGGGTTAAGAGGTACAAATTTCTAGTCAGAAATAAACATCATGCTGTAATGTACATCACAGGAAATATGCTTAACAATATTGTAATAATTTCTGTGGTAACAGATGGTTACGACACTTACTATGGAGATTATTCTGTGATGTATATAAATGTCAAATCACTATGTCACACACCTGAAACTATTATCGTATGTCAACTATATATCAATTAAAAAAATGGGTTGAAGCCCCAACTTGAAGCATTAGATGCACAGGAAAATGATGATAATGTTAATAAACACAGTAAATTTAGGGAAAGCAATTCATAAAAGATGGCAGGGAGTACAAACATAAGGAATTCGGCTTTTAGAGCTGAATCCAAGAATTATTGCAAATCTTTTGCAAAATCTTTCTGAGGTCACCCAGAATCAGCCTTTCACTTATTATCTTGATAAACAAGCCATTCATTTGGGGGAGTCTCGGTTCTATTGTGATACATACAATAGAGATGATCTGTGTGATATGTGTTATGTTAGTCTCCAGGCTGACATTCCCATCCCCAGCTCCCTACCCCTGCCTCATATATATTACCTTTTGTGGCTAAGCGGAGAAGACAGATAGAAATGTTTACACAGAGAACTCTTCATTACCTCTGACAGACATATTTTAGCCTCACAGCTTCCAACCCCAGCCCCTGGAAGACTGCCCAGCATTGCTGCCAGGTATCATTGCCATGGAAACCAGACCCTCCCCCTAGGGTGAGACACAAAGGCGAAGGCAGTGTAATGACGGATTTTTTAAAAGGCTCTGGTCTCTCTGATTTTACACCTGAAGGACTATACATGTGTCCCTCTGTCCCTCGGGGCCACAGGGAAAGCAAACCTGTAGAGCTGGGGTTACCAGTTAGGCTTTCAGAAACAGAAGAACCTGGGAAAATCCCACTCAGGAAGAAGGGTCACAAATTACTCTCCAAAGCATAGGAATGTTATTTTCCTCTAAATATAAAGCAACTGTGGTTGGCACTTCTTATGGAAAAGAATGGTATCTACTGAGTTTTTGACATTGTATAGATAACTTCAGTGAAAATGACTTTTCTATGCCAGACATTAACTCAACCATATAAAAATATTACCTTGGCCCCTTACATTGAAGGTGGGGGGTGGTGGTCATCAGTAAGGGTCATTGCCTAGCACAGGGTTTCTCACCTTGGAGCCAGTAGTAATACTGTCCTCTTGGGCTGGGCTGTGGTGACAGAGGGTGAGTACATATGCAGTCATGGAGCTGGGCACTGGAGCATGTGCATAAGATTCTTTGTAAATTGCATCTCTATGAAATACTCTCCTCAAATATAAAAAGCAAAAGAGGCAAAAAGTGAAAAAAATATCATTAGCATGAAAAATGAAAAGCAAAGTTTTGTAAAATATTCAAAGCAAAGATTTTTTTTTTCTAATTTGCGATTTTTTTGAAAAGTGGATTTAAAGTGTAGCTTCCTAAAACCATACAACTTTAATCTTGAAACTTCAGTTGCAGCATTTAAAACAATGTTTTTCTCTGAGTTACTAAGGACCTTCATTATGCTAAGGACTTGGGGTACTGCACACATACTTACTGAGCAGTTCCTCTGGGATGAAGTTTAAATGCTTTTCCTTGGGTCTACCCACTCTCTGCCCTTTGCCTGTCCCCCCATGCACTCTGGCCCCACCCCAATCAGGTGGATGGTGCTTCACTGCTCACAGCCCTGGACTGGTTTCTGAACATGGCATGTACACATGGCTGCTCTGCCTGGTCCCTGCTTCTCTCCTGATGCTTGGAAGGAAACTGAGATGAATCTACACTAAAGTTCTAAGTGAAATTCTGAGGTTAGTCAGTAACATCAGTCATTATTTTGCTCATTTTTCAATTTCCTGTCTTCCCCAAGCAACCACCCTTGGGGTTATTATTACAGTGTGAGATGGAAACTTCCTGAATGAGGGCATCCTCAATCCTGACCATTTCTTCCCTTCTCCTGGCCCATTCTAAGTCTTATTTTGCTCTGTCTTCATCTCTATTATCTGCTCTAGATATAGCACCTAATAATGATGTTTCCATCAATTTTAGTTTATTTTCTCCAGTTGTTTCCTTCTTCCTCTTTCTCGCTCTCATCCTCCTTGATATTTATTCTACATTCTTATCTCAACTAAAACCCAATTGTGTATATTTCTAGACACCCATAAAACTGAAGATTTATATTCCATTCTTTCAAATCTAAGATATAAAGCATGAGAAAGAATTTGGCCATTTAAAGAGGGAAATAATTGCACCTGGGGGAGAAAAAACCACATGGATAAGGATCCTGTGGTGAACAGTATCATAATCTGTTCTAGAAAATAAAAGAAGGCTAAAGTGGATATAGTGAAGGTGGATTGGAGATGTAGACAGAAGGGAGGGACAGAATCACACAGGTTGAATAGGAATACATGGAAGAAGAGGGTCTTCTATTTCTGTTCTAAGATCATCCTGGCAGGCAAGTGGAGAATGGGATGGGCGAAAGAAGAAATGAAGGATATAAGATAGGAGGAGACTGTCATATGGGATGGAGACAACAAAGGCTGAACTGTGGGACTTAGAGGTGAGCAGAGAGCATGTCCTCTTCATCTGCTTGGAACTGTAAACTGGCAGGGTATTGATGAGAGGAGCTAAGCAATGCAGAAATAATATCTCCTAGGTTTCTTCTGGCTGGTGAATGGAATGAACAATGGTATCATTTACTGAGAAGAGAAAGACTCAGGTGAAGAAAGGTCACTTTGTGGAGTTGTTTTAGAAAACTGTGAAACATCCAGGGGAAGGTGAAACTGAGCAGGACTCTGTGGGGCTCCTGGGCACAAAAGCCTTTCTGTGTCTCCCATTTCTTTCTTATATTTTTTTAATTTGATTGTTTTATTTCCCCATTTCTTGATTATAGGAAATAGACTTTTTTCCAGTTTTGTGACCATCCCTGAATGCCAAAGGACAGCTTCAAACAAGTTGTTAATCATTAAAGGGAGGTGGTGTAGACAAGAGCGAGACAGTCAAGAACCAACAGTGCAGACTTGGGGCAGGGTCCTGGTTCCCCTCAAGAGATACACATAGCAATACGATTGAGCTGTTTTGCAGATATTGAAACCCCCCACCAGGTGGGAGAAGTTAATTGTATGCTGTCCATAAGTATGTAGATCCCAGACCAGTTGGAACCAGAGGATTGCTGATGCTGACTCCCACTTATCTCACCACCAACCAGTTAAAAGAATGTCCATGAGCTGATTATACCCTCCACTTTGAATGATTATGCTTCAGGTCAGGACACACAGTTTTGAGGGCATAATCCTGGTATGGCCCCTTCTGCCTGGCAAAGCAATAAACCTATTCTTTTCTACTTCACCCAAAACTCTATGTCTGAGATTTAATTAAATGGTAGTGTACAGAGGATAGTTTCAGTATCAAAGGTATCAACTAGACAATTGTTCAGTTGCTAAGTCATGTCCAACTCTTTGTGACCCATGAACTGCAGCATGCCAGGCTTCCCTGTCCTTCACTAACTCCCAGAATTGGTTCAAACTCATGTTCATTGAGTCGGTGAAGCCCTCCAACCATTTCATCCTCTGTCATCCCCTTCTCCTCCTGCCATCAATCTTTCCCAGCATCAGGGTATTTTCCAATGAGTCAGCTCTGCACATTAGGTGGCCAAAGTATTGAAGCTTCAGCTTTAGCGTCAGTCCTTCCAATGAATATTCAGGGTTGATTTCCTTTAGGATTGACTGGTTGGACCTCCTTGCCGTCCAAGAGACTCTAAAGAGTCTTCTCCAACACCACAATTGAAAAGCATCAATTCTTCAGCACTCAGTCTTCTTTATGGTCCAACTCTCACATCCATACATGACTACTGGAAAAACCACAGCTTTGACTATATGGACTTTTATTAGAAAAGTGATGTCTTTGCTTTTGAAACTAGGCAATACAGAAGGCAGTTCTAGAGCTCAGGAAATGCTCAAGATTGGAGACATAAATGAGAAACTCATCTCAGCATATAGGTGGTATATTCATTGGTGGAAACTGATCAAACTACCTTATGCTTCAGCCTATAGAGATGTTTTCTTTGGTTTTAGCAATGCAATGGCACCCCACTCCAGTACTCTTGCCTGGAAAATCCATGGACAGAGGGGCTTGGTAGGCTGCAGTCCATGGGGTTGCTAAGAATCAAACATGACTGAGCAACTTCACTTTCACTTTTTACTTCCATGCATTGGAGAAGGAAATGGCAACCCACTCCAGTATTCTTGCCTGGAGAATCCCAGGGATGGCGGAGCCTGGTGGGCTGCCATGTATGGGGTCGCACAGAGTCAGACACGACTGAAGTGACTTAGCAGCAGCAGCAGCAGCAATGCCGAGGTCTTTGATGACCTTGGCAGTCTCAGTGGAGGACAGGGATAGATGATGCTATGTGGTGGGGTATGAAGTACATGGGAGATGAAGTTGAGACAGCCTTTATAGACAGATTTTTTCAGAAATTTGATTATGCAGTGGAGAAGAGGATTGGATCAGTGGCTGGAAATGGGTGTGGGAATATGTATATGTATATATGTGTGTTATACATAATTTTAAAAAGTGAGAGATACATGAGAATACTCATATGCATACAAATTAGAGTAAGAGAATAACTGGGGCGGGGGTGGTAACTGAGGGAGCCAAATCTTTGAGAAGGGGGAAGAAGGTAGATGAAGTTTCCCTTTGACAAAAGAAGATCTCTTTCCCATTGTGAAAGTGAAAGTTGCTCAGTCTTATCTGACTCTTTGCCATCCCATGGACTATACAGTCCATGGAATTCTCCAGGCCAGAATACTGGCATGGGTAGCCTTTCTCTTCTCCAGTGGATCTTCCCAACCCAGGGACCAAACCCAGGTCTTCCACATTGCAGGTGGATTCTTTACCAGCTGAGCCACAAGGGAAGCCCAAGAATACTGGAGTGGGTAGCCTATCCTTCTCCAGGGGATCTTCCTGATCCAGGAATCAAACCAGGGTCTCCTGCATTGCAGGTGAATTCTTTACCAACTGAGTTATCAGGGAATCCATTGTACCACTGTACCAGGAGTAAAAGAGATGACTCTGTGGGTACTTAATGTGGTAAGTTTGGGGTGGGCAGATGTAGGACATCACATCTGATGGCTTACATTTCCTTAGAGTATATGACAAGGTTATATGCTGTGAGTGGATTGGGGTGTGATAGAGTTGAAGACAGTAAAGGAGATATGAAACATTGAGTGGGGGACAATGTGAGTCTAATGCGAAATGAGATAGGCTTTGGGGGCAGCACTGATTAGTCAACTACCTTGAGTAATTATCCCCATCAACATCCAAATTCTTAGCATAGAAAAGGTAGTTTCATCCTTACGTGGTGGAGAGAGAAAGAGCAAGCTCTCTGATACCTCCTCTTAAAAGGGCACTGATTGTATCATGAAGACTCCACCATTATGAGCTCTTCTAACCTTAATTACTCATCAAACATCGAAGGCTCATCTTCCAATACTATCACATTGGAAGTTAGGGCTGTAATGTGTGACTTTAGGGACATGATTCAGTCCATAACAGAAGGTGAGCTTCTGGCAATTGATGTGAGAACAAAGACCTGCCCATATAGCATCCTCTAATCCTGACAGATTTCATAAGAGACATCCTCTTCCAGGTGATCTCATTTCCCAGAGTTATGTGAAGGAGGATGAGAGCTTCTGTGGACACCACAGAGGAAGAATTTAAAACATTGGTGACTCCATCTCACTTCTCAAGGAATGACCATTCTCCTGTCACTTTTAGACTGGAATGTGAACTGTGAATCACAAATATGTAAAAGGAATAAACATAGGGGCTGTAGCTTAATGGCATTTGGACTTACTTTCTTCAGTTTTGCAGATTCTTCTTTCACGTTTCGGGGAGGAAAAAATGGGCCTGCTGCCAACAGCTGGGTGAAATGGGAGCAGTGTCGCCATCCGCATGGCTGTCTTATGGCTGACTCTCAATAACAGCCCCAGGGCTGGCCTTACAGGAGAAAGGAGCTGGGGTTCTGGAGCTTGAATGATGTTCCTACTGAGTTGCTTCCTCTTTCCTTCTCTTGTCCATCTCTAACCACTGTTGCTAATTTTGTTAAAACACTCCCTAGGGCTAATCCCATGTTAAATCTTTCTTTTTTTTGGGGGGGGGTCATGCTGTGCCATGTGACATGTGTAATATTAGTTCCCCTACCAGGGATGGAATCCATGCCCCTTGCATTATAAGTGTGGAGTCTTAACCACTGGCCTTCCAGGAAAGTTACAAATGAAATAAAGATATTTCATTTGTGATGATGACAAGACTTAAAATTGTTTCAGGTTGTGAAATTATTATTTTCAGAAAATTCAGGAGATGTAGAGTAGCATGAAGAAAAATAAACATCACTTGCCATTCTATCTTCTAGCAGTAACTGGTGGGTGTTAATATTCGATGTAGTCCTTGAAGACTTTTATCTCTGAGGGTGTGTGTGTGTGTGTTTTCCCTGATAACAAAATGGGGGTCAAACTATATAGTACTGTGTGTTCTGCTTTTGGGCTTCTCTGGAGGTTCAGATGGTAAAGAATTCCCTTGCAATGAGGGAGACATGGGCTCGAACCTTGGGCCAGGAAGATCCCCTGGAAAAGGGATAGGTTACCCACTCCATTATTCTTGCCTGGAGAATTCCATGGACAGAGGAGCCTGGGGGGCTACAGTCCATGAGGTTGTAAAGACTAAGCAACTAACTTTCATTCTGCTTTTCGGCTCTTTCAGTGGTTTCTCTGATGCTTACAGGAAAAGGAACTGTTCCTTGGTCTACACTCAGCATCTTTATAGCTGTCTCCAACCTGCTCTTCTGGTCTTAGCCAAACTCGTCTCTATAGCTAAATGGGTTAACTCATTTGGACCTGTCTGTGCTCTGTACTAGTTCCATTACTGCTCACCTAGAATGACTTTCATATTCTCTTCATATCCCAGAGGCTAGTTATCTTTCAAAGCCTAGACACAGCGCCTCTGCTATGACATCTCCCTGGAAGTCAATGCAAGTGACTTCCTCCCTTCCAAATTTCCCCAGCTACTGTCTTGGCTTGGCATGCTTCCCCCAGATGGCTCAGTCCTCGCATCTTTTAGGTCTTTATTCCTTGAAATGAACTTCCTGAGACTGCATCTACATTTGTATCACAACCTCTTCCATTGCCCTTTCCTGTTTTATTTTTCTTCAGAGCCCTTAATTACCTAATATTTGATATGTTTTGACTTTATAATTTTTGATCAATGGTTTTTCTACTGCCACAAAACTGCAAGCTTTATGAAAATAGGAGTTTTTCCTCTTTTTTTCATTGCTGTATCCTTAGTGTCTAAAGCAGTGACTACCACATAGTAGACACCCCAAAAACGTTTAAGAGAAAGAAGACAGAAATTCATGTTAATCATTTCAAACTTAGAGTATCACTTTGTATTTTTCATGAATGTATGCATTCAGTTCAGTCTCTCAGTTGTGTCTGACTCTTTGTGAACCCATGGACTGCAGCATGCCAGGCTTCCCTGTCCATTGCCAACACCTGGAGCTTGCTCAAACTCATGTTCATTGAGTTGGTGATGCCATCAAACCATGTCATCCTTTGTTGTCCCCTTCTCCTCCTGCCTTCAATCTTTCCCAGCATCAGGGTCTTTTCCAGCGAGTCAGTTCTTTGCATCAGGTGGCCAAAGTATTAGAGCTTCAGCTTGAGCTTCAGTCCTTCCAATGAATATTCAGGACTGATTTCCTTTAGGATGGACTCGTTGGATCTCCTTGCAGTCCAAGGGACTTTCAAGAGTCTTCTCCAGTTCAAAACATCAGTTCTTCAGTGCTCAGCTTTCTTTATGGTCCAACTCTCACATCCATACATGACCACTGGAAAAACCATAGCTTTGACTAGATGGATCATTGTTGGCAAAGTAATGTCTGTGCTTTTTAATATGCTGTCTGGGTTGGTCATAGTTTTTCTTCCAAGGAGCAAGTGACTTTTAATTTTGATGGCTGCAGTCGCAATCTGCAGTTCCCATTAAAAAATGTGTTCATATTTTCTATTAGTGAGAATGTAAACTTTTTAAGGCAGGGAGCTACGTATTTCTATCTTTTACATATCTGCTCTTGTTTAGGTCCTTTGTGTAGTATCATGCATATAGCAAGAATTCTAGAAAGTACACTCCATGAAGATGGGGATCTTTGCTTTGATCATTCATGTATGTCCAGTACCTAGAACAATGCGGACACATAGTAGTCACTGAAAACTACTTGCTAGGTGACTCTGCCTGAATAATGAATTGATAAGATTCTTACAAAGGCCCTTTCCTTCTCACTGAGTTCAGACATCTCCAGGAAGAAATTTAATGCTTGAAATTGCATTATAAAGACATTGTCATCAGTCTTCTTCTAGAGTAAACATTTTAAAATGCAAATACTGCGTGTGTTTCTGGTTTCAATGGGAATAGGCAACAGCTTAGTTCTAAGTCTGTTTTTCTTCTTGGAAACCTCTTAGAGCAAAAAAGAGAATACCAAAACAAAGCTCATAGGTGACATTTTTCAGTGAAACTGGAAGTCAGAGAAAACTGTAAACTCCATATGAAGAATAAGTTTTACTAAATATAGAGCCAGAAGTGAAGCTAAGTAAGAAGTTGCAGCAATAACATACTGTTAAGTGAAAACAATAAAGCTCAGAAGAGTATCTATAGTTGCTCCTTTCCTGTAAGAACGAAGAGGGTATAGGTGCATACACAAGTCATTGCTTATGTTTGCTGAAGGAAAACCAGGAAATATAATCCAGAAACTTATGGGACTGGTTTCCTATCAGATGGGATGGGATGGAAAGAAGGGGATGTGAGGAGAGAGTAGCTGGACAAAGGGTGGGGGTGACACTTTGTAAGTGTAACTTCTTGTTCGGCTCTGACTCTTAGAGTCATGGTACTATTTCACACATCTAATGAGTAAACAAACAGCGGAAAGCAAGTAGGCTGTGGGAGGAACACAAAATGGAATAATACAAACACTGAGAAGCGACCCTCTGTGTTCCAAACAAATAACATATGCACACCGAAGGAGTGAGAGAGAAAAGAACTAAGTAACTGGAAAACAATGTCTTGGATTGACTGCTCTGAGGTCAACGCAGAAGAATGCTACACAAGCTCGTGGCCATCTCCTTAGTAAAAGTAGGTTGGTTCTCTGTCACTGGGACCGGGACCGGCAATTCTGAAATTTCTTAAATCACTCACTGCTGCTGTTGCTGCTAAGTTGCTTCAATCGTGTCCGACTCTGTGTGACCCCATAGGTGGCAGCCCACCAGGCTCTCCCGTCCCTGGGATTCTCCAGGCAAGAACACTGGAGTGGGTTGCCATTTCCTTCTCCAATGCCTAGGATTGCATAAATAAATAAATAGGTAGTAGATGATGAAAACTGGGTTCTCTGTGTGAGTAAGTTATGAATAAGAAAAGGAAGGCTAAAATGAATCCTGTGAAACTGGATTGGAATCAGAGGTATCAATATGAGCTCCTGGTTTTTACTACACATTCAAGTAGATAAATACATAAATATAGATATGTGTGTGGAGTGGGTTAGAGCCCATACATATACTTAGCTCTGGTTGCTGAGAGACCAAGAATCTATGATGTCTATCATCCAGATCTTTTTTTTCTAAACATCATTCTCCAAAAAAATGAATTAAGTGGCTATTCTGGGACTGTGCGTGCATGCTAATTTGCTTTAGTTGTGTTTGACTGTGCAACACTATGGACTGTAGCCTGCCAGGCTCCTCTGTCCATGGGATTATTCAGTCAAGAATACTGGAGTGGGTTGCCATGCCCTCCTCCAGGGGATCTTCCTGACCCAGGTATCAAGCCTGCATCTCTTATTTCTCCCGCATTGACAGGTGGGTTCTTTATCACTAGCACCACCTGGGAATCCCTATTTTGGGGCTCGTTTGTATGTTCAGTCGCCCAGTCATGTCTGACTCTTTGCAACCCTGTGAATTGCAGCACACCAGGCTTCCCTGTCCCTCACCATTTCCCGAAGTGTGCCCAAGTTCATGTCCATTGCATCAGTGATGCCATCCAGCCACCTCATCCTCTGATGCCCTTTTCTCCTTCTGCCTTCAATCTTTCCCTGCATCAGGGACTTTTCCAAATGAGTCAGCTGTTCGCATCAGATGACCAAACTACTGGAGCTTCAGCTTCAGCATCAGTCCTTCCAATGAGTATTTAGGGTTGATTCCTTTAGGACTGACTGGTTCTGGGGCTACTGGAGGGAAAATATAAACTGAGCCTGGAATGTCTTATAGTGACAGAAGATAAGGAAATGCTCAAAAAAGCTGGAGGTGGTGGTGCTTATTGAAAGAATATAGGAGCCAACTTGAAGGAGCTTCTAATGTTGAAACAGTTTAGCAACAAAATAATGACTGTGAGGTTTTAACCCATAGATTCAAATGAATAAATAAATAAATAGCCATGTGTCCATGAATGATTATTTATATTGAATGAAATTGTATGGTACAAATCTTTACTTTTTCCCTCTTGAATAATAGTTTTCTATCACCAAGATAACCTTTATCATATATTAATTGTTTATCATGATATAGTTATTTTTTGTGTATATGACCATGGAGGCTGGTTTCACATTTTTCACATGGTAGGTGCTCAATAATTAACCAGGAAGGAGATTTCTCAAGTTGGACTTGTGGAGGAAATAGGTAGCTTATCTGCTTGAAACCTCACTTCAAGTTATTTTTATTGTCTCTCTCTCTTTTTTTTTTTGGTTGGGGGATTTTTTATTTTTAGCTGGAACAATAGCTTCTTTATAAAAATTTAGAAGACTATGTGTGTTTTCTGATGAATTATACCTGGGGTAAGAAGATTAAAAGTAAACCGGAACATCAGTGAACTTCCAGTGAATGATCAATATTATAGACAATTTCATTTTCAGAGGTTGGAGTTTCCTTTAATGCTGCTGCTGAGACAAACTAGGCCTGCCAAATGCTGTGCTGTCTCATTTAAAAATCTTATCATTGATTTGAAAACAAAGCAGGAGGGATTTTGTTTATATTCCTTTGCCTTCCCATCGATGGACTATCTCCTGGCTGCCTCGCACCATGAGGCCTGGCTGGGACTCTTCGGGGCTGTGGATGATCAGAGCAGCTCTATCTCTGCAAAGCACACAGGTGTCGATATAAAGCCCTCAAAATAGTGTCTTCCAAAGTCTCTTGTTTCCTAGGGTTTCTTTTTTTCATCTTTCTCTCATCAGATATATAGGAATGAATACCCTAGACAGCACCTTTAAGGAGGCTCTGTGAACACCTTTCAAATACCGTCACCGGTGAGACTCCTTTCTGAGAGGGACCTGGGAAGCCAGCATCTGGAGATGCCTGATACGGGAAATCTCACCTTTTGAAATGAGAAGGCAGAAGATCCTCCAGCCTTCTTTGCTGGTGTTGGCCATTAGGTACGGAGCAGCCAGACAGCTTTGAGTTTGTGTGTTTCAGGTTGTACTGGGTTTTTATAAATGTAACTTTGAAAAAAAAATACAACTTCAAGGGATGATGCATTTTCTTTGGTAAAGTAGCCCAAAGCTTTCAAATAGTGATAAATCATCTGAGCGCATTAGTGGGTTTGAGAAGCAACATTTTTTAGCTAACGTTGCCATTTCTTTTCCCACCCGGATTTCCTTTCAAAGAAAATTTATTACCATGTCTCTTTGACTGAAATATCTCCTCAAACACAACTGGATCGAAAATATAGTCAATCCATTGTTTTTGCCTACCTTAATTGAATTGACTTGACTATATTGTTGATTCCAATTGATTGTGAAGAAGTCTTCTAAATTGGCTTGAAAAAACTTAAGCTGGTAACCATCTGAGTCAGTGACCACATAAAAACATGACCTGTGTTCTTTGCATACTAACTTTCAGTTTTTACTGATGTATCTAATTTGCAAAGTTATTTCTTTTTCCCCTGAGAAATATAATTGCATTAATGACAACAAAATGCTTTATTTCTCTGAAAGATTTTGTAGTTTTTTGGATCCAGATTCTATGTCACAAAAATCGTGTTTTCCAACTTTCCTTTCAAAATAAAGAGAATGCATTCCTTTTTGACTTGGAAAAGGTGAAAAAGCAATTCCTAATTACTTGATTCTAGCTTAAGAATAGGATAAATCAATTTTTTTTTCATTTTAAGTTACTGAGATGCATTTTGCTGAAGCCTTAGATTTTTTTTCTAACCGTTTATCTTTTGCAGGTATAGAGTTGAATCTCTTCTCCAGACACTAAGAAAATATCTGAAGATTCAAAAAATCTAAGAAGAGATTTCTTAGATATTCCTGTGGTAAAGAGAGAAGAAAATTTTGTTTGCTACTAAATGAACCAAAAAAAAGAAAAAGTTAAAAGTAGTTAACTTAAAACCATGGTGAAATAAAGAGTCTGACTCCATGTTTGATGGTTGACTGCTGATGGTTTCAAACACATGCCTTTCTCTTCTCTTCATACCTCCTATCTGGGCAAGCCAGTATGGAAACTGTGGACTCCTTTTCTTGATGCCAGCAACTTTCACACTGGCCCTACTTTCTAACCAAAAGAAGAATTAAAGCCACTCACTCCTCCAGTTTGGGTGTCTGCCTTGGGTTTCCTAGAAAGCTACATTATGTGAATAATAAATATTTCAGATCTTCTCAGTGTGTGTGTTGAGTGAATAATCACAATATCTGAACCAGCCATGGGTGGGGCATTGATCCTCTTGTCTAAGGGCAACTACAAAATAATTGGTGCTATGAGCAGGACAGTGTAGGTGGTGACTGTCTCTTCTTTTGCTTTTGGTTTTCTCACTGGTTAGCAGTGAGCATGTACTCTGAACTCCTGCCTGCTGGCTAATGTGTGCTTTGAGCTGTGCCACTTTATGCTACATTTGCCAAGTCCAGCAGAGCCTCTATTATAGATTTCACTGACTAAAGTTATTGGAAGTTTGAGACAGAAGGAAAATGATTAGCTCTTTCTCTTCTCTCTCTCTCTCTTTTTAAACATATGTATATATTGCAAGCTAATAATCATAATGGTTAACCTTCATCACTGTTCATAGTTACAATTTTTGTATGTGTGTGATGAGAACTTTTAAGATTTAATTTCACAGCAACTTTAAAATATACAACACAGAATGTGAAGTGGAACTAAAAAGCCTCTTGATGAAAGTGAAAGAGGAGAGTGAAAAAGTTGGCTTAAAGCTCAACATTCAGAAAACGAAGATCATGGCATCTGGTCCCATCACTTCATGGGAAATAGATGGGGAAACAGTGGAAACAGTGAGAGAGACTTTTTTTTTTTGGGCTCCAAAATCACTGCAGATGGTGATTGCAGCTATGAAATTAAAAGACGCTTACTCCTTGGAAGGAAAGTTGTGACCAACCTAGATAGCATATTCAAAAGCAGAGACATTACTTTGCCAACAAAGGTCTGTCCAGTCAAGGCTATGGTTTTTCCAGTGGTCATATATGGATGTGAGAGTTGGACTGTGAAGAAAGCTGAGCACTGAAGATTTGATGCTTTTGAATTGTGGTGTTGTAGACTCTTGAGAGTTGGACTGCAAGGAGATCCAACCATTCCATCCTAAAGGAGATCAGTCCTGGGTGTTCATTGGAAGGAATGATGCTAAAGCTAAAACACCAATACTTTGGCCACCTCATGAGAAGAGCTGACTCATTGGAAAAGACCCTGAAGCTGGGAGGGATTGGGGGCAGGAGAAGAAAAAGACGACAGAGGTTGAGATGGCTGGATGGCATCACTGACTCGATGGACGAGTCTGAGTGAACTCCGGGAGTTGGTGATGGACAGGGAGGCCTGGTGTGCTGCGATTCATGGGGTCACAAAGAGTCAGACACAACTGAGCGACTGAACTGAACTGAACTGATGGTTAGCTTTAGTCACCAGGTTGTATATTACATCCCCATTGCTTACTTATCTCATAACTAGACGTTTGTACCTTTTAACAACCTTCACCCATTTCCCCAGCCCCTACTTCCCACCAACCTGCTCTCTGTTTCTGTTATTTAGGGTTTTTTAGATTCCACATATAGGTAAGATTATCCAGTATTTGTCTTTCTCTGTCTGATTTATTTCACTAGCAAAATGTCCTCAAGGTCCACCCATGTTGTCATAAATGGAAGGATTTCCTTCTTTTTTTAGGCTGAATAACCTTCCATTGTGCATAAACCACAGTTTCTTCTTCTATTCATCTGTCAATGGAGATTTAGTTATTGCTTGTTTTGGGTATCAGGTGGCCCTGGGCCACGTGTTTTAGCCTGAACCTATCTATGAGTCTCATACCACATTGTGTCTCCATTTCAGCATGCTGCTGCTGCTGCTAGGTCGCTTCAGTCGTGTCTGACTCTGTGCGACCCCATAGACGGCAGCCCACCAGGCTCCCCCGTCCCTGGGACTCTCCAGGCAAGAACCCTGGAGTGGGTTGCCATTTCCTTCCCCAATGCATGAAAGTGAAAAGTGAAAGTGAAGTCGCTCAGTCATGTCTGATTCTTAGCGCCCCCATGGACTGCAGCCCACCAGGCTCCTCTGTCCACGGGATTTTCCAGGCAAGAGTGCTGGAGTGGGGTGCCGTTGCATCTCCGCATAAGGAAAGGTTAGTACTGTGGTGAGGGAAATGACTCACCCTGTGATTGCTGGCTCTGTCTCATGTAGGCATTGGCCTTTGTTCTGTAGACTCCTCAGGGGAAAGACTACTCTGGGCAGTATATGGCCCATCTGGTGATCACTTACATGAGGAAGAGTGGCCATTGTGTGGAGGGCTAAGGCTCATACTCCCAAAAGCCCATGGCTCATAAGGACTCTATAAAATGATTCTTCTTATGCTGCTGCCCAGACTTCTGTCATCAAAAATACTGTGTCCCTCTGGATTTTAGGGAATGAACCCATAGTCCAGATCCTTATGAGAGAGTCCCAAATGTTTTACTCCCTGCACTTTAAAGGGTCCAAAGATACCATTGTCCTAGGGAACACCTGCAAAATAGATGTCAGAGACTCTGGGTTTGATTGAGTGCTGCAGCTTATCAACATAGCCAAGGGTTAAGCCCAGGATCCCTAAACTCAGTAAAGCAATGGGAGATCTCTCTTACCCCCATAATACTGATCTGATAATCCCTAGAGGAATACATTTGTAAATGTGAGCAGAATAGAGCTTTCCAAATCTCTCATAACCACCAAAACCAAACCCAAACAAAACAAAACATCTTGATACAAGAAAGGGGAACAAAAACTAAAACAGACAAAAGAGAAGAAAACCAAAACTAAAACTTAAAAGGGTATGTATCATTTGGCTCTTGCACCTCTACAACATAGGTTTTATGTGCACACTATCTTTACAGACAAGATCTTTGCCGCATCCAACCTTCCCCAGGAGCAGAGGTCTGATATGGTACTGATGATGTTCTCCAAGGAGCTTCATTGACACAATCATTCAGGACCTATGATTATAAAAGAGCTCTTACAAGCAGGGATGGCCCATTGTCTTCACTTATGGCAAGGTCTGGACACCTCAGTAAAATTTCTGCTAATTATTTGGATACCCGTTGATGTGCCCTATCCTTATACTGTCAAAAAGCTGCTAATATCCCTCCTAGCACTCCCAATATTGAAACAGGGCTTTCTAGAGTTTAGATGCAACTTGTTTCTCATTTTTAAGTTTTAGTTAAGCCCATTCATACTGTACCACAAGTTGGTCTATTTTGAGTGAAGTCCTGTATAAGAAAAGGCTCTAAAATCCATCTAAATGGCAACTGTTAGTGATCCCCAGATAGCCCTTCACTGTTGAGATTTTAGCAGCCTCTTTTCAAGTTTGCAGGCTTCCTTGGTGACTCAGACTGTAAAAAACCTGCTTGCAATGCAGGATACTTGGGTTCAATCCCTTGGTCAGGAAGATACCCTGGAGAAGGGAATGACTATGCACTCCTGTATTCTTGCCTGGAGAATTTCATGGACAGATTGCAAAGAGTTGGATACAACTGAGTGACTAACACTTTCTCAAGTCCCCTGGAGTGTTGGTAGCCATAAGTTGCTCATGAGCTTCTGGTACAAGAAACTGCCCATCTCAGCCCACAACACACACCATTAGAATGGCAACTCTTGGCCACACTCTGGGTCCTTTGAAGACAGAGGCTCACACAGGTCCTGAGCCCGTGACTCCCTGCCCCCACACACTCCCTGTCCATCACATCTTAGGTCATGGAGGCAGCACCATTCAGACTGCCTTGGCCACAAGATCCCCTTATTGACATAAGAATGGTACTCATAGCCTAAATCAACTCCTGGCCTTCTAGCATATCCCACTTACAGAAGGAAGTGGTTTCTCCTGTCCTCAGTTCCTTGCTAGGTGCAACAGGACCAAAGGAAGTCCACCTCTCTTTTGGATCTATTGCCAACCTGGGAAGCTCCTGGAGATTACCTGAGTAACACAGAAAGGGCGTCTGTGCACTTTATGGGTGATAGTGTCATCATCACTTGTTATAGCCTGCCGGACACTTCTGCTATCCATCCTCCAACTGGACATCTCTGATCAAGCATGGGATCTGAAGGTCAGCATAGTTAGCTGACCTTCAGGCAAGTATCTTAGCACTAGAGGTGGCCCTGGTTAATAGTCAGCTCCACCTGCACAATTTTAGATTCGTGGCCTATTGCCAATGGTCTGGCTCTCTGGTCCTATGAATACCAACAACAGCAATCCCATATCCAAAGTCCTCCTCTTTGAGGTAAAAACCTCTAGAAGTTTGTCTCACTGATGCCCAAAATATAAATTAAGACCACGTATGTCTATGTGTATATTAAAGCCACAGAACACAGCCCACTAACATTTCTTATTCTCTTGGAAGCTGTAGATACTATTGATGGTTACAAACTATGACAGAGTGAATAATAACATCTAAAGGTGTCCACATTCTAATCCCCAGAATCGGTGCATATGTTAGTTGATAGAAGGGATTTTGCAGATGCAATTAATTTGAAAATCTTGAGACGTGAACATTATTCCTGGTAATGAGCCCAATGTAATTAAAAAAATGTCCTTATAAGAGGGAGGCAGGGGGAGCAGAGTCAGGAAAGGAGCTCCCAGTGAAAGCAGAGGTCAGAGGTCAGAGAGAGGGACGCTGCATGGCTGGCTGAGCAGGTGGCGGTACCGCAGCCCGAGGGATGCGGGCAGACTCCAGAGGCTGGCTGGAAAAGGCAAGGAGATCAATTCTCTCCTGGAACCTCTAGGAAGGAACTGGCCTTGCTGACACTTTTAGCCCGGTGAGTCTGATTTTGGACTTTTGACCTCAAGCACTAAGACAGTGAATTTTTGTTCTAAGTGTGTGGTAATTTGTTATGGCAGCCATAGAAAACCAATACTCAACCCAAAGGCCTTCAGTTCTCAAAGTGCACAATGCTGGACTCTTACTGACCTCATACCACAGACCTCATAGAACACCATCAGGGTTTACTTCAAGCAGTCCCAGTTCAATTAAAGGAGACACAACACATTTCCATCACTGATCAAACATCAGGGGAGAATTTAAATGAGGGGTCTGACTCAGTGTTTGACATTTGGCTGCTGATACATGATAAGTCTTACCACTACTTCTTCCCTTCTTGCCCCAAATCTGGAAAAACTGATAAGAAAACCTCCACTTTCCTTCCCTTGGGTCAGAAGTTCAAATCACTTAAACCCTTGGACTTCAGGTGGAAACTCTCACCTTGATCTGATTCCTCAACCGCCATAAAACTCCCAAACCACTCACCTGCCTTTGTTCAAGCTATTTTGCACCAGCAGTTATCCTCCTCTCCCCAGAAAGCCTCATTACATGAGTCATCAGCCTCATCACCCTGCCAGTTTGTGGCATCATCAGCCTCAATTCTAACCAGTTTTGGTTGAGGGTTTGATCTTGCCTCTGTGGGGTGACTACAAAACACCAAGGTATCTCAGCCAGATGGGATGCTAAATGCACATCTTTCAAAATTATTGTTTTTCCCCTTGTTTTTTTTTTTCCCTTTGAAACTGATTTTATATTAAGATAAGCAAGATACTTTAGTGTGAAATGGGAGACTTCAAAGCAATTCATGCCCTCAGGCTTTTTTTGGGGAATGGGTTCATCCTTTGTCGTTAGAGCTGCTTCAAGGGAAAAGACTGAGAGACACTGTATCAAGAAAACTTGACTTCAAACCCAGAGTCAGACTATTTCAGAGAGAATACCTAGTAACGTGCATCTGAAAATTGATCTAACTTTTCAGGACAAGCAGCTCATCTTGAATAATATCCAAGTGAAGAAGCTTTGAATATTTCTTTAAATATCGGTTAACACTTGTATACCTGCACAGAGATTTAAATATTTTGGAGATTACCAACCTAAAAAATTAATTGCCATTCCTTTCTTTTCTGCATTACTATTTCATCAAGAATTCATAATGATGTCTTGAAGATCCCTGAATGAGTGGCTGCTTCATGAAATCTATATATGTGTGTTTCTGTATGTGGAGAGAGAGAGAGAAAGAGAGAGAGATCTAAAGCAGTTGAATTGAGGACAGAAAAATTCTTATGTGTTACTGTAGTATATACTGTGAATGTATCTGCCAGGTTGCATTCTTCCTAACTGAAAAGTTTTAAATGCAGTTTGTCTCTTAAAAAGTCATATTCTACAGAGCAGTGATGAAGGAATATCTGGTCACCAGGCACAGAGCCCGCCCTGAGTCGGTGGGTATCGAGGCGGTGCCCTGGAGCCAGTTGACCAGTGCTCCCATGAGAAGCCCCACAAGCAGCACAGCACATGTATTTTACTCACACCCCAAACATACTGGTGGTGGTTTGGTTGCTGAGTCGTCTCCGACTCTGAGATCCCATTGACTATAGCCTGCCAGGCTCCTCTGTCCATGGGATTTTCCAGGCAAGAATACTGGAGATCTTCCCGACCTGGGAATCGAACCAGGGTCTCCTGCATTATAAACAGATTCTTTACCAACTGACCTACAAGGAAAGCTGAACATATTAGTCATTACTTTAAAATGCTTATTCTTCCACTGCTCCAATTTAACTCTGGCTGGAAATGGGCATAGAGGGGGAAGGGAAGTTGGAGAAAGGATATAAAATCCCTTCAAATGCCTCAGCTGTTCCCTGGGCTTTCTTTACTAAGTAGAGCCCTTTTTGTTCTTTATGACCTGCCTCAAATCCCACTTGCTAATGCCTTTTCCTGATCATTAGTCTGCAGCTTAAAGAAATGTCTTCTTTGTTTGTGCCCCCTCTCACCGGTTCCATTCACCTGGTGGTTATTCATCCATTCTAGTGCCACTTTTCTGTGTTCTTAACCTTATTAGATTTTAAACTTTTTATCCTCATTCTGAATAAAATCTTTTCTTAGAAAAAAGTTAACCTTATTCATTTATTTATCTTTAACTGCGCTGGATCTTTGTTGTTGCGGGGGCTATTCTCTAGTTGCGGTGCCCAGGCTTCTCATTGCAATGGCCTCTTTTGTTGTGGAACACGGGCTTAAGAGTTATGGTGCATGGGCTTGGTTGCTCCTTGGCATATGGGATTCTCCTGGATCAGGGATCAAACCCTTGTCTCTTGCATTGGCAGGCATATCCTTTACCACTGAGCCACCAGGCAAGCCCCTGAATAAAGTCTCATTGAAGGCAAGGACAACATCTTAAGGTTCTTTTTATCCTTGATGTGACATATTTGAGTGACTTCAAACCATAGTTACTCCATAAATATATGTTGGATGAGTGGATGTTGATTAAGTTTTGGCTTATGGGATACTGTCTAAAGGATATTTGCATCCCCAGAGAACTTCTGGTGAGAACCAGTGAGTCTGACTACAGAAAAGACCATTAATATTGAAAGGATTTGCATATTCATAGTTAATTAAAAATCTAATGATATATTTATTGAATAATTTACATGTGCTAGGTAGTATGCTAAGTTTGGTGAATTCAAAGATCACTAAGAAATGGTCACAGTGTTGGAGACTTCACAATGTAAAAGGGAGACAGATTCACAAATAGATGACATTAGGGCAATGGCATGAGTTTTGGGACAGAGGGGTGAACACAGGGATTTACAAATAAAAGGAAATCTTTGAAGGAAAGTTATGTGATGGGAAGCTTTGTCTTAATCATCAAAACAACTGACACAGTAGAAGACTCAACCAAGCTCATTGCTTGGTAGATACGAGCTTATACTTCTGTTTCAGTTTTCCACTTTGCATCCCAAAGCTCTACTGTTGTTTACAGGTTCAGTCTCCCTCACTGCCCTTTCATTTTCATAAACAAAAACATTTTCAAAAAGTTTTTTTTAATGTGTTTTTCAAATTTGTTTTTATTTGGAGGGTATTGCTTTACAATAAATCAGATACTGTTGCTTTTTGCGTCCAACTCTTTTGTGACCCCATGGACTGTAGCCCACCATGTTCCTCTGTCCATGGGATTTTCAAGGCAAGAATATTCTTTCTCCAGCCATAAGTATACATATATTTTCTCCTTCTTGAGCCTGCTTCCCACCTCCTCTTCCTACTCCTCTAGGTTGTCACACAGCACCAGGCTGAGCTCTCTGTGCTATATAGCAACTTCCCACTAGCTATCTATTCTATACATGGCAATGTATATATTGGGATTTCTTGGTGTCTCAGAGGTAAATAATCCGCCTGCAGTGCAGGAGACCTGGGTTCAATGCTTGAGTAGGGAAGATCCCCTGGAGGAGGAAAGAGCAACCCACTCTAGTACTCTTGCTTGAAGAATACCACAGACAGAGGAGTCTGGCAGGCTACAGTCCACAGGGTCGTATAGAGTTGGACATGACTGAAGCAACTGAGCATGCACAAATGCAGTGTATATATTTCAGTACTACTCTCTCAATTCCCACCCATTCCGTCCCGTGCTTCATCCACAAGTTTGACTTTTTCTACAGTGATCTATCATGCATCCTTTTCTTCTTTTTCCCCCTGAATGATTTCGGCTAATTGCTTAAGGAATTCAATGGAAACACCTTCCTTGCCCCCAAACACAAGTTAAAGACCATGCAAGTTATAGCCTGTTTTAGTTTTTAATTCCAGTGGTAGAGAGGTGAATGATTTCCCAGAAAATCTGTGCTAGTAAGGAAGAAAATTTTTAGAGTTTTTTTCAATCTTGATTTACTATGTTGGAGACAGGTTTAGATTGACTGCTTTTAGAATCCCCTTGACATATGACTCTGGTAATTAAGTGAGACATCTAGTCCTCAAAAGATCAGCTTTAGAGTGAGGGTGTTAACATGAAGTACCATCAATTACTGAGTCCATTTATTGATTGTATCAGGTTATACATGGACTAATATTGTTTGCATTGAGAATGAGATGGCTGCATTTGACTAGAACAAAGGGCACACAGGTTCGTCTTTGTTTTGTGACCCATGACTAATTTTTAGGACAGTAAGCAAATTTCTGTCAGTGTTCTTTTTATTGGGAAGGTGGGGCATTCCACCCTCCCTCATTTTTTTTTTTTTTGTTGTTGTTAACACCAATATTCTTGTAATGCAAGGGTGCTTACATGGGAGAAATTTGGTAGGGGGAACATATGTTTTCAAAAATAAAGCCTATGCATTTTTTATTAAAAGCTGCTTTGTACAACAGCGGCATAATCTGCAGATGGAGCTCTGATACGGCCATCTTGCTGACTGTTAAAGAGTTTATTCTACATTAAATTGACTCCCAAGGGCTGCATTTTTCAGTGCTGTTATGACCACCAACCTTTCTTGTTGAGAAGGTCAATAGGCCTGATATGAAGTCTTGTAAATCATCAACTCACTCTTTCTGTAATATCTAATGTGTCCCAGTTCACATGCCTTAAAAATTATAAACCACCGCACATACTGTATATCAACCAAATAAATCAGCAGCTATAAATATAGGTTTTCTTTTGGTTCTGGACAGATTCATCCCATTGCATTTCATAGGTTTTAAATGCTTTTAGCTCAGTAGACAGGATCTCTTGTAGTGTTCAGGCATCAGAGAGCTGGGATGCAATCTGTTCTAAATACTTTATGTGCACAATTGACCCCGAAGCATTAAAAATAGCTTCCTGAAATTCTAAAGAATATAAAGATAAAACAATGGATGTGTTGTTAGCTACCATGTTACTAGTTCATGGAAGACAGAAATTTTATTTTGATTGTAAGAAAGGAGAGGATAATATGGACTGAATTGCACAATGTGTGGATTCTTTGCATGTAGTGTGAAGGTAAGCTACAGTCCATCAAGCTCCTCTCTGGATGGGTTTGAAAAACTCCTGGCCTGTCCTCTCTTTTTGGTATGAAACTGCTTCTACACATACATCTTTTTATTACTTGACAAAATAAACTAGATACTTATAAAAATGTGGGACAATGAATGGATTATTAGCATGAAGTCATTTCCATTTTGCAATTTCCTAATTTTTAAAGTTAATTGTGCAATGAAAAGGTTTGCAGCAACTTGTGGCACTGCTGACAGCAATAGTGATAGTGGATAAACAGCTTTCCCAGTCAGTGTGTTTGGAATGACTTTTGTTTTTGTTTCCAGAGTGGTTTTGAGTTATGAATTTATTTCTCAAGCTATAAACATAGTAAAGCCTTGCTTCTTGGTCCTAAAGCAGGCAATAAAAGAAAGAAGAGGAAAGTGGGAAGGTCAGACATCAGGTTGGGAAACAGAGGCAGAGACCTAATTCTTTCATTGACAGTGCTAATATGTGTTAATCTTTAGTCGGTAAATTGTGTCCAACTCTGTAATATCTTGGACTGCAGCACACCAGGCTTCCTTATACTTCACTATCTCCTGGAGTTTGCTCAAACTCATCCTCTCTGAGTTGTTGATGCCACACAACCATCTCATCCTCTGTCATCCCCTTCTCCTCCTGCATTTAATCTTTCCCAGCATCAGGGCTTTTTCCAGAGTCAGCTCTTCACATCAAGTGGACAAAGTATTAAAGCTTCAGATTCAGCATCAGTCCTTCCAATGAATATTCAGGACTAATTTCCTTTAGGATTGACTGGTTTGATCTCCTTGCAGGCCAAAGGACTAAAGCACCACAGTTCCAAATCATCAGTTCTTCAGTGCTCAGCCTTCTTTATGGTCCAACTCTCACCTCCATAGATGACTACTGGAAGAACCATATTTTGACTATATGGACTTCTGTTGGCAAAGTGATGTGTCTGCTTTTCAATACACTTTCTAGATTTTTAATAGCTTTTATTCCAAGGAGCAAGCGTCTTTTAATTTCATGGCTTCAGTAATCACCTCAAGTGATTCTGGAATCCAAGAAAATAAAGTGTGTCACTGATTTCATTTTCCCCCATCTATTTGTCATGAAGTGATGCCATGATCTTAGTTTTTTTAGTGTTTTTTTAGTTTTTTTAATGTTGAGTTTTAAGCCAGATTTTTCACTCTCCTTTTTCACTTTTGTCAAGAGGCTCTTTAGTTCCTCTTTGCTTTCTGCCATTAGGATGATATCATCTGGATATGTTAATATTTTTCCTGGCAATCTTGATTCTGGCTTGAGCTTCATCCAGCCTGGCATTTTGCGTGATGTACTCTGCATAGAAGTTAAATAAGCAAAGTGACAGTATACAGCCTTGAAGTACTCCTTTCCCAATTTTGAACCAGCCTATTATTCCATGACTGGTTCTAACTGTTGCTTCTTAACCTGCATACAGATTTCTCAGGAGGCAGGTAAGGTGGTCTGGTATTCCTTTCTCTTAAGAATCTTCCAGTTTATTGTGACCCCCACAGACAAAGGCTTTAGTGTAGTTACTGAAGCAGAAAGAGATTTTTTCTGAAATTCCCTTGCTTTTTGGATTTTAAATAGCTCAGCTGGAATCCCTTCACATCCACGAGCTTTGTTTATAGTGATGCTTCCTAAGACCCTTTTGATTTCACACTCCAGGACTTCTGGCTCTAGGTGATGGAGCACACCATCCTGGTTATCTGGGTCCTTAGGCCTTTTTTTGTGGAGTTCTGTGTATTCTTCCCACCTCTTCTTGATATCTTCTGCTTCTGTTAGGTCCTTGCCACTCCTGTCCTTTATTGTGCCCATCTTTGCATCAGGTATTCCCTTGATATTTCTAATTTTTTTTAAGGCATCTCTAGTCTGTCCCACTCTATTTTTTCCTCTATTTCTTTGCATTGCTCACTTAAGAAGGCTATCTTATCTCTCTTTTCTATTCTTTGGAACTCTGCATTTAGTTGAGTATATCTGCTTTCTTCATTGCCTTTGGCTTCTCTTCTTTTCTCAGCTATTTGTAAAGCCTCCTCAGACAACCATTTGCCTTCTTGCACTTCTTTTCATTTGGGATGGTTTTGGTCACTACCTCCTTTACAGTGTTACAAACCTCTATCCATAGTTCTTCAGGCACTTTATCTATCAGAGCTAATCCCTTGAATCTACTTGTCAGGTCCACTGTATGGTCATAAGGGATTTGCTTTAGGTTGTACTTGAATGGCCTAGTGGTTTTCCCTACTTTCTTCAACTTAAAGTCTGAATTTTGCAATAAGGAGCTCATGATATGAGCCACAGTCAGTTCCTGGTCTTGTTTCTGCTGACTCAATAGAGCATCTTCATCTTCAACTGAAAAGAATATAATCATTTGATTTTGTTATTGATCATCTGATGATGTCCATGTTCAGTTTTGTCTCTTGTGTTTTTGAAAAAGGTTGTTTGCTATGACCAGTGTGTTCTCTTGGCAAAACTCTTAGCCTTTGCCCCACTTCATTTTGTAGTCTAAGGCCAAACTTTCCTGTTACTCCAGATATCTCTTGACTTCCGACTTTTATATTCTAATCCCCTATAATAAAAAGGACATCTAGTTTTGGTGTTAGTTCTAGAAGATATTTTAGGTCTTCATAGAACTTTGACTTCAGCTTCTTCAGCATTAGTGGTTAGAATCAATATGTGAAGACATTTGATTTCTCTAAAATAGTCAGTTCTCATTATTTGAAGATTCCATATTTGCAAATTTGCCTATGTGCTAACATTTACTTGTTAAACCCAAATCAATACTCATGGTACTTTTACCTCACCCTACATACATGTTCCCAGCTGAGAAAAACAATACTGTAAAGAAGTATCTTTTCATGCTTTATTAAGAGAGATATTTTGTTCTAATTTTTGCTTTTTTGATGATGACTTTTCTTTTCAAAATAGCCCCCAAGCATAGTGCTGAATGCTGTTTTTGTGTTCCCAAGTCCAAGAAGGCTATGATGTGCTTTCTGGAGGAAATATGGGTGTTAGTCACGTTTCATTTAGACTTGAATTATGGTGCTGTTGACCCTGAATTCAATGTTAATTAAGCAATGCTGCTGCTGCGTCACTTCAGTCGTGTCTGACTCTGTGCGACCCCATAGACGCCAGCCCACCAGGTTCCCCCGTCCCTGGATTCTCCAAGCAAGAACACTGGAGTGGGTTGCCATTTCCTTCTCCAATGCATGAAAATGAAAAGTGAAAGTGAAGTCGCTCAGTCGTGTCCGACTCTTAGTGACCCCGTGGACTGCAGCCCACCAGGCTCCTCCATCCACAGGATTTTCCAGGCAAGAGTACTAGAGTAGGGTGCCATTGCCTTCTCCAAATATATATATAGATTATAATATATATATAACCTATATCTATATTATATACAGTCTACTAGGGCAGACAAAACAAGTTTTCAAAAAGGTAAAAACATGGTAAACTCAATTAAAGTGCTTTAGGTGTTGGGGCAGGGGTGGAAATGAATTTCAGCAGAAGACAATCAGCTAACACTTTAGACAGAATTTAAGCTAGGCTTTGAAAAGATGGGTTAATTTCTTCATTTGAAGATAGGACTGGGAAGAAGTAATAGGTAAGCACAAAGGTAAGAAAAAAAATCAATCATAAAATCAGAAAAATGTAGCATTTCCCCCCTCAAAAAACCCATCTGCTTTCTTTGAGATACTATAGCTGTGTGAGTGCTGATGTGAAAAGACCCAGTAAAGAGGGAGTTCGAGGATACAAGGAAGACACAGGATAATCAAAAGATCAAGGTTCCTGAGAATTCAGAAAATAAGATGCAGAGCACTGAGATCTGACAGAAGCGACTGGATACACAAGCTCAAGTTCTTCAAACCAGATGAGAAGGGATGGTGGTATACTGGAGAAAGAGGAGAATGACAGTGCTTGAAAAATATAAGACCTAACAAAGAAAAGGGCCAGTCAATGGAATAAGATTTTGATAGAATTCAAGAACAAAGTAAGACTTCTTAACTCAATCAAACTGACTGAAACATCAGTTTGCCTGAGGGTTCATTGCAAAGTCAGAGTAAAAAGTTTTTCCACCCCCAAAGGTGAGGGAACCCACAAGGACAGAGAATGCAAACATAAAAATATTAACAAAACTGTGAAAACTAGAAAGTGCACACACACACACACACACACACACACACGCTCAGTTATCTCTGGGACCCCGTGGACTGTAGCCCACCAGGCTCCTCTGTCCATGGAATTTTCCAGGCAAGAATACTGGAGTGTGTTGCCATGCCCTACTCCAGGGGAATCTTCCTGACCCAGGGATTGAACCTCCGTCTCCTGCATCTCCTGAAATGGCAGGTGGATTCTTTACCACTGCATCACCAAGGAAGCCCCAGAAAGCTAATGGGTGAGTGTTAACCCTCTGAGCAGGTCTGAGAAAGCTGAAATTTGCCTGCAGGCAGGGAGGGAAGAAGGGATAAGCCTGGCGGAAGCCAAGGGGGCAAACTGCAGGAAATTAACCCTAAATATTCATTGGAAGGATTGACGCTGAAGCTCCAATAGTGTGGCCACCTGATGTTAAGAGCAGACTCATTGGAAAAGACACTGATGCTGGGAAAGATTGAGGGAAGGGGGAGAACAACAGAGGATGAGATGGCTGGATGGCATCACTGACTCAATGGACGCGAGTTTGAGCAAACTTCAGGAGATAGTGAAGGACGGAGAGGCCTGGCATGCTGCAGTCCAAGGGGATCACAAAGAGCTGGATACGACTGAGTGACTGAACAACAGCAATAAAGGGGGCAAACTCACCCATGTGCAAAATCCCAGAAAAGCTCAAGAACTGCAAGTACTGAGGCACATCTGAAGACAGAAACAGAAAACAGGACAAATGGAACGGAAAACAAAGGAATGGGTTCGGAAACCTTTGTCAGCAGTTTAGTTTCCTGGATTTTCTCCCTGACTCTTGAGGGACCAGGATACTATAACTATCCTCTCACCATCACATTACACTCAAGGTTTACTCTGGAGAGACTACAGTAGAACTCTGGACTTTTGGATTAATTAAGCAATAATATATATTAAATGAAGTGTCTCTAAAGAGAAACACACACAAAACAAGGAAATGTATTGACTGATTGATGAAAATGTGCCCGGAGGGTCACAGGAAACTAATTGTGTGTTTCCTTTAGGAGCAGTGGTTTAGTACTCAGATTCAATATTTGCGGTGACTTTGTAGAACACAGTTACCATGAATAATGCTGTTCAACTGCATAATTGTTTTGTAAAGAAGTGTTTATGATGTTATAGTAGTTCTCATTATGTTATGGTAGTTCATCTCAGAATTTTGAAATAGAAAGTGTCAAGCAGGAAAACATAATATACTCTATGTATTTCAAATGGAAAACATTTTAATAAGGACAGTAAAGCCCTTAAACAATGTTTAGAAAGGCTGTAGGATCAAAGGTCAAGGAAGCTTCCAGCACTATAATTAGCCTGAAGCATTAAAGAGGGTAGTTTTTAAAAACTTCTCTGTAAACTGCTCTAAAGAAGCACAAATCTTCTTGCAGATACCTCTGGAGAAGAGTGGCTTTTTCTTTTCCACTTTTCAAGTCCCAAGTAAGTGTCTTTTATCAGTTAATCTCGAACCATACACATAAGGGATACTAAAAAATTTTCCTGGCTCCTTTCCTTAGATTATCTTAGAAGAAAATGACAGCATTTGGGGTTGCCAAAAGGTAGTTTAGAACAAGTAGTAGTAGTATTAGTAGTTGTAACAGTAATAATGAAAAAAAATGATAGTCTAGCTGTAGTAATAAGATATTCAGGATACAGTAGAATCAAGCTCAGTCTCCTATTAATAGTTGTGTCACAGCCCTAGTGACCATTTACAGAAGTTCTTCTCTGTTTATGTAAATAGAACCTTCAAGGCCACAGGTTTACTCTGGTTTCAGAGCACGTCAGAACTTTCCAGACCCAGGTGTTTTTTTGGGGGCTTCCATGATAGCTCAATTGGTAAAGAATCTACCTGCAATGCAGGAGACCTTGGTTGGATTCCTGGGTTGGGACGATCCACTGCAGATGGGATAGGCTACCCACTCCAGTATTTTGGGGCTTCCCTTGTGGCTTAGCTGGTAAAGAATCCGGCTATAAGGTGGAAGCTACCCACTCCAGTATTCTGGCCTAGAGAATTCTGTGGACTGTATAGTCCATGGTGTTGCAAAGAGTTGGACATGACTGAATGACTTTCACTTTCAATTTTGGGTGTTTTTCCTTTTCCTAATTTCTTCTGTGAGAGTCTGGTGGTATCTCTTTTAAATTCTCAAAACCCCAAAGACATAATTGCACCACCTTGTGCAGACAATGGAGCTACTTGGCCCCTTGTTCATCTTCCTGATGGCACCTACTCTCAACGGTGTCCAGGGCCTGACACCCACTCTTTGGAGGGAAAAAGACCTTCAATGCCTCAAGGATGAACAGGTATAACAACGAGTGAAAGCTTAATAAATTTGTTATTCCCAGATACTTATTTGCATTGCAACATGGAAGAAATTTCAAGGTCAATGTTGGAGACATTTGAGGGGAGGATCACTATGTTTAGTAGAGAAAGTCTTGGCATAGGAATGACCAGATCTGAGTTTTTATTCCAGTGCTTTGACAGCTAACTAATATAAAAACCATAGTAAGTTTTAAACATAAGATTTGAAGTCCTGATATATATATCTTCTTGGGGCTTTTGAATATTACTTCTGAAAGGTCACTTAAACCCATGGTTTGATAGCAATTTATAATTCCCTTAAAAAGTTAAAGGAAGGTTTTGGTAAAAATGCCTACATAACCCCCTCAAAGTAAGCAATCAGGAATGGTATTTTTGAAAGGCTTTATTACCAAGGTGATGGATTCTGGAATAAATGAGAATTTGTTCAAATTTTGATTTCTTAAAAGAATAAGTTGTTTGGTTGTTTCCTAGATCAGTGAGTAATGAGAGGTGGTTTTCCTTGAGATTTGTTCAAGATTGTTTCAGAATTTAGAAGATAACTTTAGGTCTGGTATTTTGGTTGCATTATAAAACCAAAGTGTCTTCACATGAGCTCTGTTGTCATGAAGAAGCTGAGTTGTAACTGAGCCTCCTTCTCACTACATTCAGTGTGGGAAGGCCACTGATTTCAGTTGTTTCCATTATAGGACCATAACTGGCTTCCTCTTATGGCTGATTACACTTTATAGTTACTGTGTATATATATTTATGCAAATCCCCATTCCTGGAAAGTTTCAGCTCAGCTGATAAAAGCAGTCAGTTTGATTTCCATCCTTTTATAAGAGAATGATAAAGGCAGCCTAGGAAGTGTTGGTTATTCAAGTAAAACAGTAGCTCTAAATTCTTTGACTTTCCAGGCTTGTCCTTTAATAGAAAATAATGCTGTAAATAGAAGTGAGCCCGTTAGCTGGAAACAATTCAAGGACTGAATTAAATAAAAACTCCCCTGGGTTTCTGCATGAAAGCTATTGAATTTGGCTGCAAATGAGCACAAAGCACTTTCAAAAAATTTTTTTCTCATCTTTCCCCATTGTAGAGACCTCGATTTAGTTTATTTGACAATAATGGATCTCCACTGACCTACATAACTCGTGTATTTAAATACTCATTTCATTTAAAAATACGTATTCAAATATCTATTTCATTAAAAAATATGTTGAGAGAGAATGTAACAGCTTGTTCAACCATCCTTCTTAACAGCTCCTCTGGAGTCTCTCTGTGCTCTCAGCTAAATCCAAAGTTGCAGAATTTCATTACGAGAGGGTACTGAGTCAATTCAATTATCCTTGGAATTTGTGGTGGTCTGTCATGTTAGTTTCACCTGAGGGAACTGCAAAATGCATTCATTTTAATTTTGCTAAACTCGCATGAGGCTATCCTGACTGAGGAAATTTGGGGTATGGGTCCTGATCATTTTTTAAATCATTTTTAATCATTTTTTAATCATTTAATCATTTTTTCAATTTGTAAAATTGAAGCATATAATACACTGTGAAGAAAGCTGAGCACCAGAGAACTGATGCTTTTGAACTGTGGTGCTGGAGAAGACTCTTGAGAGTCCCTTGGACTGCAAGAAGATCCAACCAGTCCATTCTGAAGGAGATCAGTCTTGGGTGTTCATTAGAAGGACTGATGCTAATGCTGAAACTCCAATATTTTGGCCACCTCATGCGAAGAGTTGACTCATTGGAAAAGATCCTGATGCTGGGAGGGATTGGGTGCAGGAGGAAAAGAGGATGACAGAGGATGAGATGACTGGATAGCATCACCGACTCTATGGACATGAGTTTGAGTGAACTCTGGGAGTTGGTGATGGACAGGGAGGCCTGGTGTACTGGGATTCATGGGGTTGCAAAGAGTCGGACATGACTGAGTGACTGAACTGAACTGAATATGCATATTAATGAGCAGAAAGTGCACTTATCCTAAGTATACTGTTCAGTGAAGTTTTGCATATATATACACACATCACCATCACCCTGATGAAGGCAGAGAACATTTCCTGCATCCCACAAGGTTCCCTTGTAGCTATTTCTAGACTTTACTCCCATTCTGAACTTCTATCCCCATTCATTAGTCTCTTCTTCAACATCATGAAATAAATCCTGTACTGTATAGTCTCTTGAGTTTTGTTTCTTTCACTTAGTATAATGTCTGTGTGATTCATCCATGTTGTTGTGTGTTAACAGCTTATTTTGTCTTATTACTTAGCAGTATTGAACTCTCTGAATATAGCAGAGTTTATTCATCCATTCTCTTGTTGGGCATCTGGGTTGTTTTCAGTTTTGAATTACTACAGCATAAATTATCTATGAATGTTCTCGATTGTGTCCTTGGTGGATCTACGCACTCATTTCTCTTGATCTATTCTCTCATTTCACTTTGAAAAATTTTGTTAATGTTTTTCTTACAGCTTTCTGAAAGTCTTTGTATATTTTGGAAGCAAGTCCTTTGTCAGCTATGTTTAACACAAATATTCTTTTGTAGTCTGAGACCTTTCTACTCTTTTAATGATGTATTTTGGTAATGGAGGTTATTTAAGAAAATTAAATTTATCACTTTTTGTGGTAGTTCTTTTGATATCTTTAATAAATTATTGCCCATGATAAGATCAGACCTCTTTTTCTGATTGTGACTCTGCAGATACTTTGCAAATTGCATTCAGGGAATGAGCAGCCTACGCAGTAGTAAATTGTCAAAGCCCTAGTCAAGGAGTCAACTCTTTCATTTAGTTATGGGGAAGAAGTTTTTCAAGACAATGGCAGTTGCTGTGGGATTATTCTTAATTTGAACCATTACACAGCTCCCGTTTGCCTGCATGCTGTGCCCCCATTTCTAGCCTCTAAATGGGGCCTGACACTTTCTGATGCACCTCCACTAGGGTCATTTCTTCCCTTTTCTTTTTACCTAGCTCCATATCCTTTAAGTCTCAGCTTGAATTTTAATTCCAAAATTCCCTGAAGTGTGTTACATGCCACTCATTCTTAGCAAAGAGTAATTTGAATAATGCTAGTCATAGATTAAAATACATATTTGTATTTTTGCTTTGTCTGTCTACTTCCTTCCAGAATGTGGTTAACAGGAGGTTTGTTCAGTTTTATTATAAATAATGTTTATAATAATATCACCCAGAAGAGTTTCTGGTCCATTTTTAAGTAATTAATAAACATTTTTGAATGAATGAATGATTAATAATCAACCAACTAATGGAATTCAGCTGTGCTGAATCTTTGCAGACAAACAAACCATGTATCATTAAAATAAATCAATTAACTTTAGGATGATATATAACAATAATAGTAGTAGTATTGATGATAGTCATGATAAAACAGAAAAGCATTTAATCCAAAGTGTACTACCCAAAGATCATCCATATTATTTTCTATTCTATTCCAGACTTAATCTTTATCTGTAAACAATTTCTGAAATTCTGCTATCATAGATGAATTTTTGCTTTCTTTTGGCATATGAAGTGCTGCATAACAAACATTACATTTCTAAGTATAAATGAGTAGTTACAGTTTTTAATAATTGTGTAAAATGGTATAGAGTTGCTGTAGTATGACTATCTTTACCCTGTTGTCTGACATTTAGGCAGTTTTCTATATTTTTATATTATGAATCTAACTTAAATGAATTGCTTCATGACCCTCCAGTGTGAAAAAAGGTCACTTTTCTTTATTTTCATAAATCAAATAAAATCTGGCTAGGACTCCCACCTGTGAAGGTTAATGAGAAATATAATCCCAGTCATTTTTGAAACAGTTTCTGTGACTGTCATTGCTTTTTACCAGGAACCTGGGGCTAATGTGGCTCAGGAAAATTAGAGAAGGTTCCTAGCATCAGCTTATCTTTGTTCCTTTCATTTTTTGTTACAGTCTGGTGTGGGGGGGCTGGTCCTCACTGTCTTGCACTTAAGGCTGCTCCAAATGACAGTAGTAATGACTGACTGCTCTCAGAAGCTCTGCCCATTGGTAGCAGCTGTGATAGACAAGCACCTTTCCTCTGGTACTTCTGCAACACAGTTTTCCCCCCATAAAACTCAAACTCAAACTTTAGTTGCAGTCTTCTGGTATTAACTTACTCTCCTGGTAGTTCTAGCTTTCATTCTCATCCTGTGACAATTTTAATTTCTTCCTTTATAAACCTGGACCTCTCCTTTATAAACCAAGGCCTCTGTGGGGTTTACTTTAGTGGAGCTTCTGAAATAGAAGAACAAAGAGAGCTTGTTAAGCACCCAGGAACTCCACTCCAAGAGGAGCCTTGAAATTTGTAATATAAGACATACACATCTATTGTGTGAATGAGGGAAAATTTTTCTTCTTGTAAGTCCTCTGAGAATTAGGCCCATGTTCATATTCCAATTGATTTCCCTATTATGTATATAACACTACAATACCTATCATGTAACATATCACTTTTCCTCAAATAAATTAGTGGGTCAACTTTTATAAGTACTTTAATAAGTCAGTCTGAAAGCTAAACTGTTGTAACAAAGGGAAACCCCCCTGAAACACAGACAAGTTGGTATTCACTTCTGTAATTGGTATTATGAAATAATTTAGGAAATTCTTCCATGAAGATAAGGAGGAAACATGAGTCTCATGTGGCTAAGGAATATTGGGGAAGAAAGCTTCATCCTCAGCTTCTGCCACTGATGTTACAGTGACACTTTCTGTTTATGACCCACATAGGAAAACTGACCCCACTCTGCTGGGCTAAGAAGCTCCAAAGGGCAATAGCAATTTACCAAAAGACATCAGTGAGTTATCAAGAGACTAAAATCAGGCTAGAACATGGAAGGATTGAGATCCATAGAAGTGAGCCCCTGTTTGGGCTTGATCTCCTTAGGAGGGTATGGGTTGTTGGCTCCAGAGAAAAGAAGAGAATGAGAGCCTAACTGGTGCCCTTGACAGACCTGAAAGGAACAGAAGTTTGAATTCATGGCTGGAAAGAGAGCAAAAATGTTCTGGTGAAAATTCCTGGCTTTGGGCTCATGCTTTATAGGGTTACATTATAGGGGTAAAGACAGACCAGCCCTGAAGAGGAGTGGATTTCCTACAAACTCTTTATCTCTAAACTAAAAGAAGGCGGTCCTAGATGGTCAGGGCTTTAAAGCCAACAACAATAACAGAAACATAGATTTATTACAGAAACTGGCTGCTCACCACAGTGTTAAGACTCTGCCCTCCCAATGCAGGGAATGTGGGTTTGATCCCTGGTTGGGGAACTAAGATCTCACATGCCACTCGGTGCACCTGAAAAAGCAATCAATACCTGAGAGGCAAGTCAAAAGGGAAATATTGCTTCTAATCAGAGAGCTGGAAATCTGGGTGAATTGTGTCCCTAAAAACCATCAGTCAGGATTCTGCTTAGCCATGAAAGTTTTTAAAGAAAAAAGGGAAATAATCTCATCTAATCATTGAGATGGGGGTCAGAGTCCTTGCCATCCCTCACTCTGGGCAGGCTTGTTGACTTCCTGTGATCTTTCTTTAGATCTATCTTGTTCAAACTGTTTGTGAGATTACTGAAGGGGAAGCTAAGGAAGAGATCTTGTCATCTGTTAATTGCTTATTGTTCATTTCTACTTCTTAGAGTTACAGAAAGGACCAACAGGTTAAGCAAAGTATTGTGTGACCAAAAGATTTCAAAGATATGATTGGGCTGGAGATGAGTAGAGCTTAGGGGTTAAGATTAGTTACAATATAGTAGGATGTAGCTTTGCTAACGGGGCCCCCTGCAGAGACTTCTTTCCTGCAAAGAGCTTTTTCTTGCCAAAAGCTGTTTACAAATCCCCACTTGTCAGAACATCCTTCAATTTCTATGGGATTATGGGCAAAGGTCTATCTTCTATAACTTCTTCCTGCTGACATGGGCACTGTAGTCTTAGAGTGGAAGATGTGACATGGGTCTGTGTAGCATCTCTTTGCTGACAGTTTTAGTTGCCTATTTACATATATAGGCAGGACAAACTATGATTATTTTTATGTCCACAAAGATATAGATTATTACTATAGAGCAATAATGTTAATCCTACTCTCTTAAGGTCAGTTCTTGAAAGTGTGGTATCCACAGATTCCGTATTGCTTAAATGGAGCAGCTAACGTGATGGTTACAGTTTGGTCATCATGAAATTATCTTTTTCCTTCTGGTGGTATTTAGGTTGATACAAATGTAACTATGGTTTTGGACTGAATTTTATATCATTATAACTAGGCTCAAACACATGTTTATTAATCAAAATAAGATCTGTTACAATCAACACATTTTTGCCAGTGAGAAATAAGTTTGCTTATTCCTGTAGCATATAAATCTATGTCTCAGGATTTGATGACCTCTTGGAAAGCATTTTTTTGCCTCCTGCTGGTTGTGGAAGCATTTTCTCTACAAAAAGTTGAGAAGCTTGAAGAAACGGCAGTTGACTGGCAAAAGGTCAGATGAACACGACAGATGAAGCAAAAATTCATAGCCCCATTCGTTCAACTTTTGAAATGCTGGTTGTGCAGTCTGTTGTTGGGCATTGTCATGGAGAAGAATTGGGTCCTTTCTGTTGACCAGTGCCTTTTGGTCAATTGCAGTTTTTGGTGTATCTCACCAGTTTGCAGCGCATACTTCTCAAATGTAAGGGATTCAGAAAGCCATAGTGGATCAGACCGACAACAGACCACCAAACAGTGACATGTCCTTTTTTTGGTGCAAGTTTGGTTTTGGGAAGTGCTTTCTAGCTTCTCAGTCCAACCACTGAGCCGGTCATTGCTGAGTAAAATCCACTTTTCTTTGCACATCACAATACGATTGAGAATGGTTCATTGTTGCATAGAATAAGAAAATACAACACTTCAAAACTATTTTTCTGGTTTTCAGTCAACTCACAAGGCACCCACTTATTGAGCTTTTTCATTTTTCCAGTTTGCTTCAAATGCTGAAAGACCATAGAATGGTTGATATTTAGTCCTTTGGGGTAGTAGTCTCAGTCTGCTGTCTTTCCAGTTAAGTCACTATTCCTTTCCCCAAAAACTTGCCTCTTGATTTATTGTCTTTATGTGCAGTGATGAGCAGTATGAACCTAGACCCAGTGACACATCTGATTAGAGACCCAGTAGAAGAGGAGAGGAACAATTAGGCAGAAGCAGTATTGTTGGTCTTCTCTACATAGACAAATACAAAAATGTTAAACAACAGAAAACAAAACAAAAGACTGTCTTTAACAGAGCAACATTTAGATTGATAATTTTCATTCAGTAAAAATCGATGGAAAATGGAAAATAATGTCATGACATATACAGGTCTGATGCAAAAAAATCTTCAAAGCAAAACAACTGTCAGCCAATAAATGAAACAAAAAAGCAAATGAACAAAATCCTAAAAGAAGACAGATATTTTTAAATGAATAAACCCAGAGCAAATTTTTTGATAGCAGATATATACTGAACAAAATAAGAAAAATTGTTCTTCAGACAGAAGAAAAGTCAATTTTGATGAAGAATTCAAGGGGTAGAAGTCATAAAAACAGTGAAAATAGTAAAGATATGGGTAATTTATCTTCAGCATTCTTGCCTTGACAATACCATGAAGAGTATGAAAAGGCAAAAAGATATGATACTAGATGATGAGCCCCCTAGGTCAATAGGTATCCAATATTGTCACTGGAGAAGAGTGGAGATATAGCTCCAGAAAGAATGAAGAGGCTGAGCCAAAGTGGAAAAGATGCTTGGTTGTGGATGTGTCTGGTGGTGACAATGAAGTCTGATGCTATGAAGAACAATATGGCTTAGGAACTTGGAATGTTCAGTCCATGAATTAAGGTAAATTGGACATTGTCAAGCAGGAGATGGCAAGAGTGAACATTGACATTTTAGAAAGCAGTGAACTAAAATGGACCAGAATGGGTGAATTTAATTCAGATGACCATTATATTTACTACTGTGGGCAAGAATCCCTTAGTAGAAATGGAGTAGTCTTCATAGTCAACAAAAGAGTCCAAAATGCATAGTTGAGTGAAATCTCAAAAATGACAAAATCTCAAAATCTTCTAAGAGAATTCCAGGAAACATCTACTTCTTCTTAATTGACTATGCTAAAACCTTTGACTGTGTAGCTCACAACAACTTGTGGAAAATTCTTTAAGAGATGGAATACCAGACCACCTTACTTGTATCTTGAGAAACCTGTATGCCAACCAAGAAGCAACATTAGGATTGTACATGGAACAATGGACTGGCTCAAAATTGGTAAAGGAGTGTATCCAGGTTGCATAGTGTCATCCTGCCTATTTAACTTATATGCAGGGTACATCATGAGAAATGCTGGGCTAGAGGAAGCTCAAGCTGGAGTCAAGACTGCCAGAATTATCCATAACCTCAGATGTGCAGATGACACCATTCGTGGCAGAAAATGAAGGAGTAACTATAAAGCCTCTTAATGAAGGTGAAAGAGGAAAGTGAAAAATCTGACTTAAAACTCAACATTTAAAAAACTAAAATCAGGGCATCCAGTCCCATCATTTCATGGCAAATAAAGGGAAAAATGGAAATAGTGACAGACTTTAAATTCTTGGGCTCAAAATCACTACGGACAGTGATTGCAGCCATGAAATTTAAAGACATTTTTTCCTTGGAAGAAAAGCTATGAGAAGCCTAAACAGTGTATTGAAAAGTAGAGACATCACTTTTCTGACAAAGGTCCGTATAGTCAAAGCTTTGGTTATTCCAGTAGTCATATATGGATGTGAGAGTTGGACTTTAAAGAAGGCTGAGCACCAAAGAACTGATGCTTTCAAACTGTGGTCTGAAGAAGACTATTGAGAGTCCCTTGGACCACAAAGAGATCAAACCAGTCAATCCTGAGAGAAATCAACCCTGAATATTCATTGAAAGGACTGATGCTGAAGCTGAAGCTTCGATACTTTGGCCACCTGATGTGAAGAGCTGACTCACTGGAAAAGACCCTGATGCTTGGAAAGACTGAAGGCAGGAGGAGAAGGGCATGGTGGGGGATGAGATGGTTAGAGAGCATCACCAACTCAATGGACATGAATTTGAGTAAACTCCGGGAGGTAGTGAAAGACAGGGAAGCCTGGTGTGCTACAGCTCATGGTGTCACAAAGAGATGGACATGCCTTGGTGTCTGAACAACAAGACTCTTTAATGATGGCATTTCTGACTGGTGTGAGGTGATGCCTCATTGTAGACTTGACTTGCATTTCTCAAATAATTAATTAGCAATATTGAACATCTTTTCAGGTGCCTGTTGGCCACCTGTGTGTATTCTTCAGGTCTTCTGCTCATTTTTTGATTCAGTTGTTTGAGTTTTATGTATATGTATATGTATGTATATATTGAGTTTTGTAAGCTCTTTGCCTATTTTGGAGATTAATCCCTAGACATTCACATCATTTGCAAATATTTCTTTCTATTCTGTAGGTTGTCTTTTTGTTTTGTTGATAATTTTCTTTGCTGTGCAAAAGCTTTTAAGTTTGATTAGATCCCATTTCTTTATTTTTTTAGACTAACATATTCTCGATGTCAAAACCTGAAAGGACATTATTGGAAAAAAAATAGAGGCCAATTTCATTCATAAACATAGATGTAAAAAATTTTAAGCAACATATAGTCAGATCGAAAGTAGATCTTTATGAAAGTATATAAACTGGGTTTATTAAAGGAAGGCGATGGCACCCCACTCCATTACTCTTGCCTGGAAAATCCCATGGATGGAGAAGCCTGGTGGGCTACAGTCCACGGGGTCGCAGAGTCGGACAGTGGCTGAGCGACTTCAGTTTCACTTTTCACTTTCATACACTGGAGAAGGAAATGGCAACCCATTCCAGTGTTCTTGCCTGGAGAATCCCAGGGACGGGGGAGCCTGGTGGGCTGCTGTCTATGGGGTCACACAGAGTCTGACACGACTGAAGTGACTTAGCAGTAGCAATAACATTAAAGGAATGCAGCTTCAGTTAATCATGAAAAAAATCAGTATAATTCACATTAGAAGAAAAAGTCAAAATTAATATAGATAAAGCACATGGCTAATTACATAAATAGAAAAAATATTTTAAAGGTACTACTTATAGTCCCTTGGACTGCAAGGAGGTCCAACCAGTCCATCCTAAAGGAGATCAGTCCTGGGTGTTCTCTGGAGAGACTGATGCTAAAGCTGAAACTCCAATACTTTGGTCACCTCATGTGAAGAGTTGACTAATTGGAGAAGACCCTGATGGTGGGAGGGATTGGGGGCAAGAGGAGAAGGGGACGACAGAGGATGAGATGCCTGGATGGCATCACCGACTCAACGGACATGTGTTTGGGTAAACTCCGGGAGTTGGTGATGGACAGAGAGTGCTTTCCAATGCAGGCGTGCTGCAATTCATCGGGTCGCAGAGTCGGAAACGACTGAGCGACTGAACTGAACTGAACTGACTTATAATTAAAATAAAAATACCTATGAATAAAACAGAAAGCATTTGTAAGGTCTCTACCCAGAAAGCTGCAAAACATTATTGAGATAAATAAAAGATCTAAATAAATTGAGCATTATTGTTTGGAATCCTTAATATATCAGAGCTGTCAGTTTTTCTCAAATTGACCTACAGAATCAATACAATTTCAGTTAAAATTTCATTTGTTTTTTCCTGTGTAGAACTTGATAAACTGATTTTAAAATAAAGTGGAAATGCAAAAAGCAAATCTTTTCTCCAAGTGTAGCTTATCTTTTCATGCTCTTAACAGTGTATATTGAATAGCAGAAAATTTTAATCCAATCTTTTCTTTGTACTATACATTAAAAAAACTCAGAATGGATGATAGATAAAAGTGTAAAAATGAAAACTACAAAAAATCTGCAAGGTAATATAAAAGAAAAGCTTTGTGACTCTGGATTAGACACAGTTTCATAGATACGATGCCAAAAGTACAATCTGTAAAGAGACAAACTAGTAATTGTNTTTTATTTAAAATGTATTTATTGTAGTCTTACCAAGATCAGCTGTGTTCTTCCCACACTCATTAATGCCATTTGAAATTTATATATAATATATAACTAATGTTTAACTTCACATTATTTAAAACAGCAAAGTATGAGTGTGGAAAGAGAAGTATTTCTGTAAAACTAAAAAGTTGAATGTTTCAGAAAGACAGAATAAAGATTAATGCTAAGTGAAAATACAGATTTTTAGTGTGGGATAGATAACTGCAACACATTGAAAGACATTATAAATATTTAGAAGGATTTTTTGTTTTCATATTTAAAACAAATTCTGCTTGCTTAAAAACAAATACTTTGGAAATCATTGCAAATGCATTTTAATTTTGTTTTCTGCAAGAAAGTGACTGTGGAAATTTAATTGATGGGTTAATATTCAAAATGAGAGAAGTGATTCTATATTAAAGAAAGTGAAGTTGTTCAGTCGTGTCCAACTCTTTGCGACCTCATGGACTGTAGCCTACCAGGCTCCTCCGTCCATGGGATTTTCCAGGCAAGAGTACTGGAGTGGGTTGCCATTTCCTTCTCCAGAGGATCTCCCCGACCCAGAGACTGAACCCAGGTCTCTTGCATTGCAGGCAGACGCTTTACCATCTGAGCCACCAGGGAAGCTCAATTCTATATCAAAAGACTTCTAAATAATTGTACAGTTACATATTTCAAGTTATATAAAGTACCAATTAATAATTTTAACTTGAACTTTTTGATGAACTTTCTATCTACTGTGCAAATAGACTTAGATAAGAGGGTTTTTAGTATATGCTAATTTATAGCTAAATATCTTTTTGCATGTTAGCAAGATATATATTTGCAATATTTTCATTTTATTATTATGCTAAATAACATTATGTAGATAGATAGCCTCTAAAGAATTTACTCTTTCCTTCATGATTTACTTTTCATTACTTCAAATAGTTTGCTAAGTTATTAATATGCAATACTAATAAAAGTATAGTATTGATACTTGATAAAAGATCTTGATAACCCAGATAACCACGGTGATGTTGTCACTCACTTAAAGCCAGACATCTGGAGTGTGAAGTCAAGTGGACCTTAGGAAGTATTACTACCAATAAACCTAGTGGAAGTGATGGAATTCCAGCTGAGCTATTTAAAATACTAGAAGATGATGGTGTTAAAGTGCTGTACTCAATATGTCAGCACAATTGGAAAACCCTACAGTGGCCACAAGACTAGAAAATCAGTTTTTTTTCCAATTCCAAAGCAGGGAAGTTCTAAAAAATGTTCAAATTACTGGACAATTTCACTTGCTTCCCTTGCTAGTAAGATTATGCTCAAAATCTTTCAAGCTAAGCTTCAGCAGAACATGAACTGAGAACTTCCAGATGTACAAGCTGGGTTTAGAAAAGGCAGAAGATCCAGAGATCAGATTGCCAACATCTGCAGGATCATAGAGAAAGCAAAGGAATTCCAGAAAAACATCTACCTCTGTTTCATTGACTACAGGAAAGCCTTTGACTATGTGGATCACAACAAACTGTGGAAAATTCTTAGAGATGGGAATACCAGACCACTTTATCTGTTTCATGAGAAGCCTGTATACAGGTTAAGAAGCAACAGTCCAACAACCTCAGATATGCAGATGATACCACTCTAATGGCAGAAAGTGAAGAGAAACTAAAGAATCTCTTGATTAGGGTTAAGGAGGAGAGTGAAAAAAGCTGGCTTAAAATTCAACATTCAATAAACTAAGATCATGGCATCCAGTTCCATCACTTCATGGGAAATAGACGGGAGAAAGAGCAAGCAGTGACAGATATTCCCTTCATGGGCTCCAAAATCACTGCAGATGGTAACTGCAGCCATGAAATTAGACCATTGCTTCTTGAAAGGAAGGCTATGACAAACTTAGGCAGTGTATTAAAAAGTAAAGACATCACTTTGTCAACAAAGATCTGTAGAGCCCAGGCTATGGTCTTTCCAGTAGTCATGTACAGATGTGAGAGTTGGACCATAAAGAAGGCTGAGCACTGAATAACTGATGCTTTCAAACTGTGGTGCTGGAGAAGACTCTTTAGAGTCCCTTGGACCACAAGGAGATGAAACCAGTCAATCCTAAAGCAAATCAATCCTGAATATTCACTGGAAGGACTGATGCTGAAGCTGAAGCTCCAATACTTTGGCCACTGGATATGAAGAGCTGACTCATTGGAAAAGACCCTGATGCTGGGAAAGATTGAGGGCAAAAGGAAAAGAAGGCGGCAGAGGATGAGATGCTTGGATGGTTGGATGTCATTACCATTCTCTGGACATGAACTTGGGCTAACTCTGGGAGATGGTGAGAGACAGAGAGGCCTGGCATGTTCCGGGGTGGGGAAGAATGTACATGACTGAATGACTGAGGAACAACTGATAAGTACCCAAGACTGTGTTCAAGCAGTTTATAATTTTTTAGTTAAAAATTTTATCTGATAGATTTGTGATTTATTTAGTGATCTATTTTTTCCCTTATATTATCAGTGCATTCCAATGTTATTTACTGATTTTTTTCCTAACCCAGTTTTGGGTGTAATTGACAGTTCATATTTTTAAAATATTTATTTTTTTCTACATTGGGCCTCAGTTGTGCAGGCAGGATTTTTCTTTGCAGCATGTGGAACCTTTCCTTGCAGTCTCTTCCTTGTGCACACTGGTTTCTCTCTAGTTGTAGTGAGTGGGCTCAGTAGTTGTGAGAGTTTAATTGCTCAGAGGTGTTTGGGATCACAGTTCCTTGACCAGGGATCAAACCTGTGTTCTCTGTACTGGAAGGCAGATTCTTAACCACTAGAACAGTAAGGAAGACCCAACTGTTCACATACTTTAAAATTAAAATCCTTCAAAGAATTTAGCTTTCAGATGTTCCCTGGTGGTTCAGTGGTTAAGACACTGCATTTCCCATGCAGGAGACATGGGTTCCATCCCTGGCCAGGTAAGTAAGATCCCACAGGCTGCATGTTGTGGCCAAAAATGAACAAAAAAATTTTAAGAAAAAGGAAATTAGTTTTCATTTTCCCATAAAGTGAAAATTAAAGTTGCTCAGTAATGTCTAACTCATTGTGACCCCATGGACTATACACTCCATGGAATTCTCCAAGCCAGAATACTGGAGTGGGTAGCCCTTCCCTTCTCCGGGGGATCTTCCCAACCCGGGGATCGAACCTAGGTCTCTGCATTGCAGGTGGATTCTTTACCAGCTGAGCCACAAGGGAAGCCCTCATTTTCACATAAGAAGGTAAATTACTATCTTTTCCCTCCTTGGAAAGAAAGGAAGAAAGAAAGGAAGGAGGGAGGGAAGGGAGAGAAGTTGCAATGAATTGTAACCTATCCATGCACAGCAGCCATTCTCAATTGGGGGTGGTTTTGCCCTCCAGGAGACATTTGGCAATATCTAGGGACATTTTTGGTTGTTACTTAGGCAGTACTTCTGCTGCTTAGTGTAGAGGCCAGAGATGCTGCTAAATGTCCTATAACATGTCTTCTCCAGTGACTCAGTGGTAAAGAATCTGCCTGCAATGTAGGAAATGCAAATTTGATCCCTGGGTCAGGAATATTCCTTGGAAGAGTGCATGGTAACCCAATCCAGTATTCTCACCAAGAAAATCCCATGGAGAGGGGACCTGGCAGGCCACAGTCTGTGGCATCATAAAGAGTTGGACGTGACTGAAGCAACTAAGCATGCATACAAGTCCTACAATATACAGGACAGTCTCCAACAACAAAGAATTATCTGGTCCCAAGTGTTGATAGTGCCGAATTGAAAAAAAAAAATTATTATTGTAAAGAAGTAAATAGAATGCCTTGAGAAAATCAGGGACACACATAATATGCTGAGAACTTATTGTTTAAAGCAGGAGGCAAAAACGAGTTTTCCATGGGAAAGAAGAGAAAGCCTAATGTATACAACATTGTTATTAGATTATTATATACACTTGAAAATGAACATACACTGAACTGCCCTCTACACTCTTTCATTAAAAGCGTTTGTGGAGTATTAAGAGGATCTTGCTGGTAGAGTATTATATTGATTGAGGAAAATAGTCTTTGGGGAAATTTCTTATATGTTTGATATAAATGGCTGTTTTCTGGGTATAGGACATACCTTGTAGTTTCCTTCAAGTGAAAGTCATATCTCAATTATATCAGGGATCCATTCAAAAATACATTACCCATGCTCTCCACATATGGCCCCCAAAGTAGTTTTTAACAGTAGTTTTACATGGTAAGTATTAGATACCACATTTAACAAATAAAAATGGAGGATTGTATTTATTCTAGAAAAGTATTCATCATGTATCTGAAATTTGAAATTAATTGACCATCCTGTATTTTATCAGGAAATCATTACATGTATTTTAATTACTTTTAATTCATTTTTAATATAAAAAAATTACATGTTAAACTTTTGATTCCCTTTAACAGGGTCTTTCTCTAGCTTTATTGCTTCTTTCTACTCTTTATTCTCTCTGCCTTTCCTGTACTATGAGTTCCATTTAATTACCACAGAATCAAAACTCTTGATTTACTAGTTTTTTCTACTTAAATATTAGCCATTGGGGCTTCCCTGGTGGCTCAGAGGGTAAAAGAATCTGCCTGCAATGCAGGAAATCCAAGTTCAATCTCTGGGTTGGGAAGATCCCCTGGAGAAGGAAGTGGCAACCCACTCCAGTTATTCTTGCCTGGAGAATTCCATGGACGGAGGACCCTGGCCTTGGGCTACAGTCCATGGGATTGCAGAGTCAAACACCAAGGAGCAATTAACATTTTCACTTTGGGGAATGATTCTAAATAAAATACATTCCAAATACGACCTCTGAGCTTAAGAAATAGCATTTCCCAAGAAAAAGGCTGTATAGTGTTGGATAGTGGGGTGTAATACAGAAAATAAAATCTGCTATCAAAGAAAATCCACAGAGAGGGGAAACCCAAACTTCTCCTCAGGCCTGCCACTTGATACAGAGTAGCGTTTCTCAAAATACTGTCTCTGGGCCACTTTCTCTCATAATCACATGGATTGCTTTTAAATATGAATTCCTGGGCCTGAATCAGAATGTCTGTTTTGGATAAATACCACAGGTACATTTGAAGTTTAAGTGCCACGAGGCTAGAATTTTTGTTGTACAGGTGTGTGCAGTATTGGAAAATGTTAAAAACTAATGCTTTCTTTTGTTTTAGACTTTGTTTGGAGAATCTGCTTGTTGCCTCTTAAAGCACCCTGAATCCATATCCATGAACTGCCTTTTCTCCTCCACAATCACACAAACTTACTTTCCCAATACATATATTTTCCTTTGTTCATTCATTCATTCTTTCATTCAGCACACTGAGAGGTGCAAGCGTCTGTGACTATTTTCAATGGAAATGTTGTAAATATAAGCCTTATCATTACCTTTCTGAAGGACAGTGTCTTCATATTTTACATTTATGTCTTTCTCCATGTTGTTGGGAGCCAAAACAAAAATACAGCTTTATTTTAGTTATTTGTTTTCCTGTCACCTGTGGCAAATATTTAATTTGTTACTAAATGACATTTATGATTTTGAACTTGCTTGTTTCTGTGTCCCCAACATGCACCGGGCCCAGCCTGCATTGACAATATGTGTGTATGCTTATCAAAGTGCCCTTGGGAAATGAAATAACATGTGAAACTCATTTTTTATTTTCCAGCAAACTTCATAACATTCTCTGTGATTCTATCCTTTGGATAGATTTCTAGTTTATCTTATATGTGAGAAATGACCTTATAACCTGTGTGTGACAGTTGTTTGGGTTTTATTAAGTGCCCTGCTAGCTGGTGATATAGGGGTATTACTCATAGATATTTGTTTGCTACCACCAGTAAGCCAAGAAAATTTATTTTTATATATTTAAGTACAGTGTCTTTCTTCTCCTGCATGTCATTTAAAAGTAGTTCATAGAATAAGGAGAATACTGTCAATTCTAGCTTTAGATGTGGGAAAGAGATTGATTGCCATCTTGAATCTCAGAGGTGAAACTTTGTAATACACTCATCTTCCAGGACAACCTAAGCTTGATGAAAATTAAACATAAATTTAAACTAAGAGGGTTTCTTTTCTTTTCTTTTTTTTATACACAGGAACAATCAGCTCACTACCTCCCCTATTCCTACCCCAAACCTTCAGTGGAAACGTGTCTGCAGACTGCTTCCCTTGAACTTCTGACATGCACCCTTATAGGAAAGCAAGCCACTTCTGCATAGTGGAGGGGTAGGGGTGGCATTTGTTGTTATTTTTGAAACAGTGATGCCTTAGTGGTCATTTCAAAGCTGTGGCTAATTTCTGTCATGTGAGAACATCCATGGTCAGGAAATTCATCAGAACTTCAAAAACAAATTCTTAATTACATATTGTTTCTTCATATATTAGACTCAAATCAGATATTTTATTAGTGAATCTCATACTGCTGAATAGGTGGAGATTTTAATAAAATTGTATTATTTCAATGTAACTCTGAATAGTATTACCAAAGCAGATATAGTCAATCAGTTTCTGCTATCACAAAGGATTTGTGCATTCCACTCCACTTATATATGGAAATTAGATATGGCATTTTGGTTGAGAAAACATGAGAGTGTGTAGTGATTTATGTCTTAGGAGGTGGCTGGGTAGAGGTGGTGTTGAACTTGTTCTGGCCTTTGGTGTTAGACAATTCTCTTCTCGCTCAGGCCCTCTTTACATATCCATTTGGATCCAAATGTGCCTATGAAGACTTTTTTTTCTTTTTCTTTTGTTCATTTTCAGAAAGATGCATGGAAAACAATGAAGCACAGAAAACAGTTTATGATTGTGGTGCTGGGGATGCCTGAGAGGCACTCTACTCGGAAATAAACAGCAAGATTTTCGTTTCATACAGCTATACAGACTTGGGGAAAGTACTCCATTTCCCTGAACCTCCGTTTCATATTAAAATAGAGGTAATAGTATCATAGGCGTGTGGTGATATTTGAATTAAAGGCAAACTGTTTGTCATAACAAACAGTTGGAAACAACACAAAGGTACATTCATGGGGGGTTGAGTCAAACATGGTGTGTGCCTTTAATGGAACACTGCAGAGATGCAACTGAAGGAAGCTCTTCGAGTGAACACGAGTGAGCTCCATGCCAATCTGGAAACAACCACACGCAAAGAAAAGGATTTCTAATGGCTTTAGAACTCGGCATACTTTTACTGGTATATATTCTAAGGACAAAAACAGCTGTGAAAAATATTAAACTTTCAGTCAGTAACTTTACTCAGTATTAATATTGGTACAGTTATTTTGAATTTATTTTTGTTAATGTTGTAGGATAGAGCAAGAATGAATAGTAAAGTTAGTAGGAAACAAATTTTAAGTGTAAGAGAAAAGAAGTATAAGTACAGAATCAAAAAAAAAAGAAGGAAAAAATGTAAAATGTTACATTTGGATGGGAAATATCTGTATAAACTCATGATGTTAGAATTTTTTTTTTTTTCTAGCTTTGTCCACTGAGAAAGCATAAAACCACTGATAACCCAGTGAAACCATTTACTTTAGATCGGGACTTGAACCCATGTTCTGGGACTTGAAACCATGTGGCTGGGGACTCAAACCCACATAACCAGGACTTGAACCTGGCTGAAATCCTGCTTAGGACTTGAACCCATGTGGCTGGAACTCAAGCCTAGCCAGAACCCGTGGTACCTGGTTTCAGGACCTAATGAAGCTCAGATTTTTGATATATCATCACAGAAAGAATTCAGTGAGAAAAGTGATAAATGAGAAGTGGAATTATTCAGATTCAGAGAGAAGCACTCTTCACAGACAGAATGTGGGCCATTGCAGAGGGAGAAGGCAATGGCACCCCACTCCAGTACTCATGCCTGGAAAATCCCATGGACGGAGGAGCCTGGTAGGCTGCAGTCCATGGGGTCGCTGAGGGTCGGAAACAACTGAGCAACTTCACTTTCACTTTTCACACATTGGAGAAGGAAATGGCAACCCACTCCAGTGTTCTTGCTTGGAGAATCCCAGGGATGGGGGAGCCTGGTGGGCTGCTGTCTATGGGGTCGCACAGAGTTGGACATGACTGAAGCTGCTTAGCAGCAGCAGCAGAGGGCAAGGGCGGTGCCCACAAAGTGTGGTGTGGTTAGCTTTTACGGGTTGGGTAACTTCATGGGCTGAGTGGGAGGATTATTCCAACTATTTTGGAGAATAGATGGAGATTTCCAGGAATTTGGCCACCATCCACTTTTTGGTCTTTTGACAGTGTCTTGGAACTGTCATGGTGCCCCTGTGTGTGTGTCGTTTCACTTGTTGATCAAGGATTGAGGTTTAGTTGAAGTTGACTTATCTGCCATCTTGGATCCATTTGATTCTAATCAGTTTATGTTGTGTCCTCTGGGTTAGGTCATTCTTTCAAAAGCTGTGCCCAGCCCCTTTCCCTCCTGTTTCACCAGGAGCAAAGAATCTCTTGGTATCCAAACTGTGATTTCTTTTCATAGAAAAATATCCTTGGAAAAATAGCTAGTTGCTCCAGGTTTGGGATATTTTGTGCCAGAAAGTAAATAAGTAATCAAAAAAATATATCAAAAGGTTATGGGAACCAGTTTGAAAACATTCTAACTTACCTAATTTGATCATTATACATAAAGCAATTAATTGAAAGTCACTGAATATATAAAAAATCATGAATTAATATTGATATTTAACAGCAACTATAAAACAGACATGGAACTCTCATTCACCACCATTGACAAGTACTATTAAATGAACTCCTTACTTTGGAAGTTTACAATTAGAAAGAGAGAATTAAGTATTTATCCTACCTTTCTCCTAGGACTATAATTCAGGGTAAGGAAATAGCTTATGTTGAAGTTCTCTCAAGTTACTTCATAGAAGAATGCACACTAAAATGCAGAAGGAATGATGCAATGTAAAAAATAATTTTTAACCTCTAACATAATATTTGACTCAAGCATTATCACTCAATGCTAAATCATTAGGCAAAAGACTTCTTATGAGGCCAAAGTATCACCCTATTGATGGCTTTCTAACCACAAAGAGGAAAACTTATCTTGATAATAGAGAGATCCATGTGTCACCATCTTAACCCAGTGATCAAGCTTGCAGCACTAGGGGGAGAAATAAATATAATGGGCCTCCTGATGTGAGGTAGTGTGAGATACACAGCATCTCTGAGAAAATATCCTTGCCAAACACAGTCAGCTTGAATTCACTACAGAAAATATTATAGCGCTCAGAAGACCAGTAAAATGATATCACAGGAAACAGGTGAGCATATCTGCACTGTGGGACATTCATCAGCTTGATGCCTGGTGATATCTAGCCTGATGTCAACTTTGTGATGGTTAAATAGGTCGAAGGGGCCAGAGTCTTCACGATCAGGGTATTATTGTGAAAGTGTTCTCATTTGAATTTTCAGGCTTATGGATCTTGGGCTTATCTCCTGGGACATGATGATATATTACAAGCATGGGTTGCCCATGATCAAAGAACCTAAAATACCTCCAAAATGAGCCGAGCACTAAGGATTTCATTTTTTTAAATAATAGAGATCAGTATAAGTTGAATTTGCCAGCAGTTCTTATTTTTTCTTTTCAATAGTGCTATTTTGGTTAATGTATTAATAACTTACAAATGGTTACAGAAGGACAGTTATTTTGTCAAAACATTCT
>SJYQ01001996.1:492144-505182 GCA_006410935.1 Redunca redunca
TTTTTTTTTATTTATTTTTTTACATGTTTCAATGCCATTCTCCCATCTCATCCCACCCTCTCCCTCTCTCTCTCCCCCAGAGTCCAAAAGTTCACTCTATAGATCTGAGTCTCTTTTGTTTTCTCGCATACAGGGTCATCATCCCCATCTTTCTAAATTCCATATATATGCGTTAGTATACTGTATTGGTGTTTTTCTTTCTGGCTTGCTTCACTCTGTATAATCGGCTCCAGTTCAGTTGGTTAATTTGTAAACTAAAGTCCCCACAATGGAATACTACTCAACAATAAAGAAGATTGAGTTATGACAGATTTAATAGCATAAATAAATCTCAAAATAATTATGCTAGGGATATTAGTCCGGTGAAAATGTACATTAATTTTTAAATACAAAATTCTAGAAAATGCAACTAACTCACAGAAAACAAGTCAGTTATTTCCTGGGTACAGAGTAGAGATGGCAATGTGTGAGTGAGGAATTACCCAGGGGCAAAATTAAACTCTTGTTGGGGATGGATATCGTTGTTATCTTGATTGTGATGATTATTTTATGGTTGTATACATATGTCAAAACTTAACAAATTATATACTTTAAACATACTCAGTTTATTGTATCTTAATTATATGTCCATAAAGCTACCAATGAAACACACACACAATAATATACAGCTAAACATATACCCACTAAATTAACTATAGTAAAAAATCATTGAAAATACTAAATGTTGGGGAAAATGAGCAGAAACTGTAACCTTCATACATTGCTTGTGGTAATGCAAAATGGTACAGTTGTCTTGGAAAACAATGCTAAACTTATGATTGTCATTTGACCTAGTAATTTCATTCCTTGGTATATACCCTGGAGAAAAATAACATATGTTCATGAGAATTGTAATGCAAATGTTCTTCATTCGTAATGGACAAAGAATGAAAACAGTCCAGGGTTAACCAACTGGTGAAGAAATAAACACAATGTGGCATATTCATACAATCATATACTATCCAACAATAAAAATGAAAAAAAAAGACTATTCCATGCAAAATCATGAATGAACCTAAAGAACATTCAAAGTGAAGGAATTCAGACACAAAATATTATACAGTGTACAATTCAATTTATACAAAATGTCTAGAAAATGCAAAGATCAGTGTTTGCTTGGGACTAGGGGAGGGAAAGGGAATTGACAAGGGACAGAATAGAATTTGGGGAATGGTAGAAAGTTTCTAAATCTGGAATATGGTGATAGTGTGACACTATACAAATTTGGGCTTCCCTGGTGGCTCAGTATTAACGAATTTGCCTCCCTGCAGAAGGCAAAGTTTGATCCCTGGGTTGGGAAGATCCCCTGGAGAAGGGCATGGCAACTCACTCCAGTACTCTTGCCTGGAGAATTCCATGGACAGAAGAGTTTGGTGGGCTACAGTTCATGGGGTCACAATGAGTAGGACATGACTGAAGTGACTGAGCATGCATGTATATAAATTTACTAAAAATCATTCTGCATGTTTTAAATGGGTGAATTTTATCGTATGTCATGTATGCCTCAATGAAAGTGTTAAAAATGCAAAAAAGCAAAACAAAACATGGAGTACCTACATGTGTCACATATTGTGGAATATAAAATAAGATCATATGTTATATGTGACAATTGAGAATATCAAAAGTTGGGTGAATGTTAGCTAAATCTCTCTCCTTTCTTCCCTGTGACTGGTGTATTTGAAGTTACCTAGCTGACACTGTCTGAGGTTTAGAGGCCACCGCCTTGGAATAAGGCTCTGTGCTCTTCCCTGTCCTTAACTCATTCAGTAAAGAGAAGTCTTCTTTATTTCTGTTAGAGGTATTTCTTTTTCTAACTCTAAAACCGATGCCATTATTCTTCTTGCATCAGGGTCAGGTAGATTTAATAGATAACAGTTGTAAAGTCCTCGGAGGTATTCAGGGAAAAGAGCTTGACACAGTCTATATAGGTTTAATGACTAAAATGTCCTGTTTGCTACTTCCCAACTGTCACCTCTTCTCTGTATTCATTACTTTTGTCTACTCTAAATATAATTGCTCACATCAATGAGCTGGTGCGTAAACCCACACATACCAAGTCTGCCAATAAAACTGAAGTCAAGTTCAATTTCTTTGGGGGAGAAATAATGAAGTTAGCACCATACTTCTGCTTGTTTCTTTAATGTAATTAGAGAGGATGTTTTCCTCAAACATTTTATTCTCTGAGAAGTTCTGCTTCTTCCAAGCACTTTAAAGTGCTTGATTTTGGATGCTGTGAAACACTACAAAAGTACATTATCATTATATGTTGAAAAATACTGATTCAAAAACTGGCTTCCCTGGTGGCTCAGATGGTAAAGAATCTGCCTGCAATGCGGGAGGCCAGGGTTTCATCCCTGGGTTGGAAAGTAACCCTGGGGAAGGGAATGGCAACCTATTCCAGTATTCTTGCCTGGAAAAGCAGACATGACTAGGCGACTAACACTTTTTTTCTCTTAGAGATATATTCATTAGGTTATTCCTTTCTGCCCATGAATGCAGCTGAGTCAGCATTGCTGAAGTCTCCCCGGCTCTGCTGACATCATGTCTAAGTCAGAGTCTCCCAAGGAACCCAAACAGCTGCAGAAGCTCTTCTTGGAGGGGCGAGTTTTGACGAAACCAACGAGAGCATGAGGAGCCACTGTGAGTAATGGGGAATGCTCACAGACTTGTGGTAATGAGGCATCCAAACACCAAGCATTCCGAGGCTTCCAGTTCATCAAATATTCCACTATGGAGGAGGTGGACACAGCCAAAATGTAAGGCAACACAAGGTGGATGAAACAGTCATGGAACCCAAGAGAGCTGTCTCAAAAAAAGATTCTGAAAGGCCTGGTACCCACATAACTGTGAAAAAGATTTTTGTTGGTGGCATTAAAGAAGATACTGAAGAACTTCACTGAAGAGATTATTTTGAACAGTATGAAAAAATTGAAGTGATTGAAATTGTGACTCACAGAGGCAGTGGAAAAAAGCAAGGCTTTGCTTTTGTAACCTTTGATGAACATGACTCTATAGACAAGATTGTCATTCATAAATACCACACTGTGAAGGGCCACAAATGTGAAGTTAGAATAGCCCTATGTAAGCAAGAGATGGCCAGTGCTTCATCCAGCCAAAGAGGTGGAACTGGTCCTGGAAACTTTGGTGGTGGTCGTGGAGACGGTTTTGGTGGGAATGACAACTTTGGTCATGGAGGAAACATCAGTGATTGAAGTGGCTTTGGTGGAAACTGTGGAGAGGTGGATACGGTGGCAGTGAGATGGCTATAATGGATTTGGTAATAATGGAAGCAATTCTGGACAATGATTTTGGCAGTTACAACAATCAATCTTCAAATTTTGGTTCCATGAAAGGAGACTTTGGAGGCAGAAGTTCTGACCCCTATGGTAGTGGAGGCCAATACTTTGCCAAACCATGAAACCAAGGTGGCTATGGTGGTTCCAGGAGCAGTGGCAGTAGCTATTGCAGAAGGTTTTAATTACTGCCAGGAAACAAAACTTAGCAGGGGAGGAGAGCCAGAGAAGTGACAGGCAAGCTACAGGCTAGAACAGATTTGTGAACTCAGCCAAGCACAGTGGTGGCAGGGTCTAACTGCTATAAAGAAGACATATTTTAGATAACACTCATGTGTATGGGCAAAAACTCCAGAACTCTGACTAACTGTACCAGTTCAGTTCAGTTCAGTTCAGTCACTCAGTTGTGTCTGACTCTGCGCCCCCACGAACCTCAGCATGCCAGGCCCCCCTGTGCATCACCAAACCCGGAGTTTACTCAAACTCATGTCTATTGAGTTGGTGATGCCATCCAACCATCTCATCCTCTGTCGTCCCCTTCTCCTCCTGCCCTCAATCTTTCCCAGCATCAGGGTCTTTTCAAAAGAGTCAGCTCTTTGCATCAGGTGGTCAAAGTATTGGAGTTTCAGCCTCAACATCAGTCCTTCCAATGAACACCCAGGATTGATCTCCTTTATGATGGACTGGTTGGATCTCCTTGCAATCCAAGGGACTCTCAAGAGTTTTCTCCAATGCCACAATTCAAAAGCATCAATTCTTCGGCACTCAGCCTTCTTCACAATCCAATTCTCACATCCATACATGACCAGAGGAAAAACCATAGCCTTGACTAGACGGACATTTGTTGGCAAAGTAATGTCTCTGCTTTTTAACATGCTGTCTAGGTTGGTCATAACTTTCCTTCTAAGGAGCAAGTATCTTTTAATTTTATGGCTGCAATCATTGTCTGCAGTGATTCTGGAGCCCCCCAAAATAAAGTTTGCCACTGTTTCCATTGTTTACCCATCTATTTGCCATGAAGTGATGGGACCAGGCGCTATGATCTTAGTTTTCTGAATGTTGAGTTTTAAGCCAACTTTTTCACTCTCCTTTTTCACTTTCATCAGGAGGCTCTTTAGTTCATCTGCGTATCTGGGGTTATTGATATTTCTCCCAGCAATCTTGATTAATAGGTTATTTTAGTTGCTATGGTTTTTCCAGTGGTCATGTATGGATGTGAGGGTTGGACTGTGAAGAAGGCTGAGCGCCGAAGAATTGATGCTTTTGAACTGTGGTGTTGGAGAAGACTCCTGAGACTCCCTTGGACTGCAAGGGGATCCAACCAGTCCATCCTAAAGGAGATCAGCCCTGGGTGTTCATTGGAAGGACTGATGCTGAAGCTGAAACACCAATACTTTGGCCAATACTTTGGGGGCAGGAGGAGAAGGGGACGACAGAGGATGAGATGGCTGGATGGCATCACTGACTCAATGGATGTGAGTCTGAGTGAACTCCGGGAGTTGGTGATGGACAGGGAGGCCTGGCGTGCTGCGATTCATGGGGTCACAAAGAGTCAGACACAACTGAGCAGCTGAACTGAACTGAACTGATAGTACCTGGAAAAGGTGTTTATAATGCAGAGATGTCAAGAGGAAATAATTGTGGGGGGAGGGGAGGCAAGGGGAAGCTCATGCGTATTGTTCAGATATGTTATTTCATTGCTAGATGGCAGATCTGGAATTAGAAGAGAATTCAGGATTAGAATGTAGATTTAGGGAGTGACATCTGATAGCATTATAGTTGAAGAGGTGGGTAATTGTTGAGATGATAGAGGAAAAAATGTGATTGCTGAGCTCTAGGACAGTACATAAAACAGCATTTAACTGAAGGAAAATGGACCACAGCAAGAGTCATAAGAGAAAAAACAAACGAAAGAAAATTAGGACTGTGGGCTCCTTGGGAAGCTAAGGCTGGAGAGAAACCAATCAATTGGATGCTTTGGAAATCTATTCTAAATAAGTTTTGCAAAGTGACTTTTGATGGAAAACCACGCAATTCATGAATTTCATGTTCAGAAAGATTTTTTAAAAGTTGTATTCAGAGAAACTGATTATCTCTAGGTGAGCTGGGAAAATGGCCACTGAGCTTAGGTAACGAGTGCTCGGCATTGTGATCTGGAGCTATTCACAATTTAGCCATCTAGGAAGGGTTTCAAATAAACATGGATTACTGGCTGACCAAGACTGTGTAGTGAACCTTGGAAATGCACATACACACACTCACACACACACACACCCTATACCACACACAAAGAGAAAAACTAAATCTTTCCTCAAAGTGAAGATACGCCATATTATTAAAAGATTTTTTTTGGTTTATAGAATTCTGATTTGTAATTCTAAATCGGAATCACAATTAAACCCATAGTCTTCAAGGTAGAAGTGTCTTTTAATAATAACAATATTTGCTGACTCAGGCCTTGTCACCAGAATTGCACACTAGAGGGTTGCCAGCAGCCTGCATTTTGCCACAAGCTATGCAGTTATCTCAGAGCGGACATTAATTTAAGATGTTAATGCTTATGTCATTAGATTCCCCTATTTACAGACTGTGACCCTGTTAATTTGCAGACCGTGATTATAATCGTTAAGTGTTATTAGTTCCTTTTATGAACACATAGCTTCTTTGCTTTCCTTACTTGCTCGTACCTTTACAGGATGGTTTGACCAGTAGTTTTACCTAATCTTTACAAAGATATCTCTGTTAAAAACAGCTGAACTGTGATAAACATATGGAACATATCTGAAAATGTTTCCCAGATCAGAAGACTTTCAGATTAAATTTATTCCTGTCTTAGCTGCTTATCTTATTCACCCCAAAACACTATGAAGTGTCATGTGCCTGTCATTATGCTAGTCAGACATGTGCTGATTTCTAGATGTGTATGAAGATGAAGAAAGCACTTTCTGTCCTTTGAGGTATTCATCGGGTAATAGTTTACAAAGTTACCTACCATAGCATTTCTTTTTTAAATTCCATTTCAAGACAGCTGTTCTGAACTGAGCATGTAGTTTGTCATATAAATAAGACGTTTAAGGTGTTAATGCAACAAATCTACCACCGTTCTACATAACCCATGACATTTGCTGTTACTGAATCTAATACTTGTGTAAAATAATATGTATTTAAGGAAAATGCACTCAGAGAGGCCACTCAGAATGCCAAGAAGATCACTTCTCTGAAGTGATGGAAAACTTACCCTTCCTGCACTCTCCGTATCTTTTGAAAGACTGAGAGCTAAAACTGCAGCCCCAAATCCGGGAAGCTAATGGCTGACCCACTTGGCAACTTTGGGCTGAGCTGGGGCTCCTGGCAGGAATGTCACATACAGGAGAGGTGTCCACTCCAAGAAAGACAGTTTTCTTTGGAAAGGCCCAGGGGTAGTGGGTTTGCTTTTTCCATTGCCTCCAAAAAAAAAGAGTCAAATATTGGCATGCCGATTCAGTATATGCCAACTTACACAGTATTTGATCTGTCAAGGGAGCATCCTTTTAGATTGGCTGACCCTGCTAATTTTAGACAGCCTGTTTAGTCTCCTCAGATTCCAGGAGCTCAAACTTCTTATTAAAACCTCTCAGTTGGATATAAGGCCATAGATCTGTCAGCCTTTTGCTGAACCATTAAGCCTTAGATACCACTTTTACTGAATAGGGTATAACTTCAGTTGTTGAGAAGGAGATTATTTGCAGTGGTACATATCACCATAGTAACTGGGTTTTCAAGCAGGGCTGTTGAAATGGAACTTAAAAGTCACACAGAAGCAGGTCTACCTTGCACTGGCTTCAAAAGCATCATGTCAGAGAGAGGCAGAGATTCATTCATAGATTATGTGCCATTTGATCTATGATTGCTCAAAGGCATGGGGGAAAGAGATGGGCAGTATGTATGTTCATATCAATATGCTGAAAAATTAAGACAAAATATGTATTCCACCACTGACTTGCCCTAAGCAAATAATCCAATAAAGAGCTTCTACTCTCATAGCTCGAATTAATACAACCGGGCTTCCCTGGTGGCTCGGAGGTTAAAGCGTCTGCCTGCAATGCAGGAGACCCAGGTTCGATCCCTGGGTTGGGAAGATCCCCTGGAGAAGGAAATGGCAAGCCACTCCAGTATTCTTGCCTGGAGAATCCCATGGAGGGAGGAGCCTGGTAGCCTACAATCCACGTGGTCGCAAAGGGTCGGACACGACTGAGCTACTTCACTTTCACTTTATGAATACACAAAACTAACACTAGATTTGAGTCTTTCAACAATTTTAATTAGCATTCTGGAACTTATTCACCTTAAAACAACAAATATCTACTGTGTCCTCCCATGTACTATGTAGTCATCGCTGGAGAGAAACCATGCTTAATGCTATAGGAAAACTACACAATATGTGTTATAGAAATTCAGGAGGAGAGTCAATATCAAATTTTAGAACTGAAAGGAAGTATAGATTGTAAGATTGTTAAATCTTAAGCATGACAGGGACTCAGAGGAGATCATTTGTAATATCTCTAATTTTCGAGGAAGGAAGCAAAGTTCCACAGTGACTAAGCAACTGATGGGGGGAAGGGGGTCACACAGCTAGTTCCATGTAGAACTAAGGCTAGAAGTCAACTATTCTGATTTTGAATTAGGAGATTAAAAGAAACATGCCAAATTAAAGATGGAGAGATTCTACATGAGTTGCTCACAATTAAAAAAAAAGAAAATGAAATGAATATGTATGAGACAACTAGAACATAATATATAATGCCAAGGTCTTAGAATTAAGAGTGAAGGTGGTCTCATTGAATTTCTTTAAAAATTACTTATTAAGTTTTAAGTTACATGGCTTCTAACAATATGGGTTGTAGTTTATGAGATTGCATTTATTAAAGCTAAACAATACAGAAAAGCATAGGGATGCTATTAAAGGCATCCATGGACCTATTATTAAGAACAAAGCAAGTGGAGGTGAAGGGATTCCAGCTGAGCTATTTCAAATCCTAAAAGATGATGCTGTTAAAGTGCTACACTCAATATGTCAGCAAATTTGGAAAACTCAGCAGTGGCCACAGGACTGGAAAAGGTCAGTTTTCATTCCAGTTCCAAAGAAAGGCCAAAGAATTTTCAAATTACCATACAATTGCACTCATTTCACATACTGGAAGATTATGCTCAAAATCCTTCAAGCTAGCCTTCAACAATATGTGAACTGAGAACTTCCAGATGTTCAAGCTGGATTTTGAAAAGACAGAGGAACTGGAGATCAAATTGCCAACATCTGGTTGGATCATAGAAAACACAAGGGAATTCCAGAAAAACATCTACTTCTGCTTCATTGACTATGCTAAAGTCTTTAACTATGGATCACAACAAATTGTGGAAAATTCTTAAAGAGATGGGAATACCAGACCACCTTACTTGTCTTCTGAGAAACCTGTATGAAGCAACAAAAAGCATAGAGCTGGACATGGAAAAACAGACTGGTTCAAAATTGGGAAAGTTCAATTCAGTTCAGTCCAGTTGCTCAGTCATGTCTGATGCTTTGTGACCCCCATGAATCGCAGCATGCCAGGCCTCCCTGTCCAACAGCAACTCCCGGAGTTCACTCAAACTCATGTCCATCGAGTTGGTGATGCAATCCAGCCATCTCATCCTCTGTCGTCCCCTTCTTCTCTTGCCCCCAATCCCTCCCAGCATCAGAATTTTTTCAAAATTGGGAAAGGAGTACCTCAATTCTATATATTTTCACTCTGCTTATTTAACTTCTATGCAGAGTACATCCTTTGTAATGCAAGGCTGGATCAGTCACAAGGTGGAATCAAGAAAGCTGGGGGAAATATCAACAACCTCAGATATGCAGATGATACCACTTTAATGGCAGAAAGTGAAGAAGAACTAAAGAGCCTGTTTATGAAGATGAAAGAGGCATGTGAAAAAGCTGGCTTAAAACAACATTCAGGAAACTAAGATCATGGCATCCAGTCCCATCCCTTCATGGCAAATAGATGGAGGAAGAATTGAAACAGTGACAGATTTTAATTCCTTGGGCTCCAAAATCAGTTCAGACAGTGACTGCAGCCACAAAATTAGGACACTTGCTCCTTAGAATAATATCTTTGATAAACCTATACGCATATTAAAAAGCAGAGACATCACTTTCCTGACAAAGGTCCGTCTAGTCAAAGCTATGGTTTTTCCAGTAGTCATGTATGGATGTGAGAGTTGGATCATACAGAGAGCTGAATGCCAAAGAACTGTTGCTTTCAAACTGTAGTGCTGGAAAAGACTCTTGAGAGTCCCCTGGACTGCAAGGAGATCAAAACAGTCAATCCTAAAGGAAAATCAGTACGAAATATTCATTGGAAGGACTGATGGTGAAGGTGAAACTCCAATACTTTGGCCACCTAATGTCAAGAGCAAACTCACTGTAAAAGACCCTGATGCTGGGAAAGAGTGAAGGCAAGTGGAGAAGGGGTCAACAGAGGATGAGACTGTTGGATGACATCACCGACTCAGTGGACATGAGTTTAAGCAAACTAAGGGATATAGTGAGGGACAAGGAAGCTGGTATGCTGTAGTTTATGGGATTGCAAAGACAGGATGTAGCAACTGAACAACAGCAACAAGTCTTTTTTTTTTCCTCCTTCTTTCTTGCTCTCTTGGGATACTACATTATAGATTCAGTTGATGGTCTTGCTTCTCATTCCCCATTTAATTTGCCACCCAGACCAACTCTAGGAAATCACTGTCATAAATGTTTCTCAGTGAGTATTTAGTAAGCCCCTACAATGTGTCAGAGAGAGTTCTAGATGCTTGAAATGAATTGGCTAAAAAAAGGCTAACATTTCTGACTAATAATATTTTACTTTTTTTCCCCCCCGACAGTGCTGGACCCTTATTACTGTGTGTGAGTGGGATATACTCTCTAGTTGTGGTGTGTAGGCTTATTATTGCTGTGGCTTCTCTTGTTGCAGAGCACAGCCTCTAGAGTGTTACCTCAGTAGTTGTGGTACATGGGCTTAGCTGCCCCGTGACATGTGGGATCTTCCTTCACCAGGAAGGAACCTGTGTTCCCTGCTTTGGCAGGAGAATTCTTTACTACTGGACCATATTTTACTTTACTGTTTCTTTTACCACTGGAAGTTCCTATTGTATATTTTAGAGTAAAAATTTGATGTGTATCCAGTTTCAATTAGTATGCTTATAAGTATATATGCAAATGAATAACATGTTTCTATTTCTCTGTGCTTTAAAATGCGTTCAATTTATATCACCCTGTGTAATAATCTGAGACTGCAGCTTGCTTTTTCCATTCAACATTGTTGTTGAGATATAGTAGTATTGATAGATACAGATCAATTTTATTTTTAGTTGCATTAAAGTATTGATATTTTATTTATTGATTCCTCTGTTGAAAGCCATTGGGAATATAATAGATTTTAACCATTGGAAGAATGCTACAGTGACATCCTTGTAATTGCCTTCTGTACACATGTTTAAGTCTCTTTGAGGTATTTACCTAAACGTGGGTTTACTAGGTAAATCGTTTTTAATTTTCTAAGTGCTGCTGAATTGTTTACCCTAGTGGTCATTCTGCTTGATACTCCCATCAGCAGTGATCTCTATTTAGCTTAGCAAGTTAACTATAGACCATAGTCATATATTGACTTTGACATATATTTGACATTGACATATGTCAGAATTTACATTTTTGTTGTTTGCACAGAGGAGAGTATTTATGTGAAGAGCACCTTGACAAATGTAAATATGGAGTTTTTACTGATTTATCAAGGAATGACTTAAGTTCTACATTCTAAAAAATGACTATAAAAGTCATTTTTTATATTATGAAACAGAAATCTTAACTCCTAGTCTTAGTAGTTAGGAAAAGCTGGGCTCAGTCCTTTCCTTTGTAGGTTAGTTTGACTAAAATAAAGCCAATCCTTCAAATAATTAAAATCATAGTTGATACAAAATTACTAGAAATAATACATTTTAAAATGAGGGTACAAGTTCAACAATGTGATAAATTGAAAACTACAAGAAAATTGTTTAAAAATAGGATTTCAGATTATTGTTTAAGTTATGACTAAGTTCTATAGCAGAAACCACACTAGCATGAAAAAAAAATTATTCTAAATACTGGCAAAGAGACTATTCTGAGAAAGAGTTAGAAAGCAAAATTACAAAACAAATGTTTTTTTTAAAACATTGCTTCAATNAGTTTACAGAGGAATTTTTTTGAGTCTCGGTACTTTTCCTCTCCCCTGCCAGCTTAATTGAAGAATAATTGCCAAATATAAATGCATATATTAAAATTGCAAGTATATGTGATGTGATGATTTGATATGCATATAGCCTGTAAAATAATTACAGTGACTTTCTTTTTTTAACCTTAAAATCCATGGTCCTAGAGGACTTATGCCCAAGGGGTTTTCCCATAAATGTCTCATAAGAGAAGTGCATGATTTTGTCAAGAAGAAAAAAAGTGCACAGGGAGGGACTATGGGACAAATTTGGAACAAAAAGGAGCTTAGATGCTAATAAATAACTAAGAAGGGCTTGATATTTTCCTAGGTACAAGAAAATTAACCATTTACCTAGATGCAAATGAAGCTTATGTATACAATGAATGCACAGTTATTAAAGAACAGAACACAGTGTCCTGAGAATTGAAGCTTCTTGGCCATCACTTTCAACCTCCTCACCTTATGCAGCTTTCTATGGGCACATTTCTTGACCAGTCTTGGAATAAGACTAGAATCAATTACCCAGACAACTTAAGAAGTCACACGAAGAATTCTAATCTAAGTCAAACGGATGACTCCCCATGTATCTGGTCAGAGAAGGATGGTGATATCCCTGTGTGTTTTGCTTGGGTCCAGAGGGGTTTTGAACAGCACCAGAATATTTCTCATGCACAAAAGAGGAATACAGCAGTAGTTGAGAAAGATTGTAACCAGAAGTAACTTATGTTTTTTGGGAGAATAATGCAGCAATAAGTTTTCCTGCAATCTGTGAATGGAGACTGATGAGAAATTAAGATGGCCTTCAGGTTCCAAAAACTGGAGAGCAGCCATACAAAGGATTATCAGAGGAGCTGGCAGGAGTATATGTAAGACTCATTGTGTGAGCCTTCTCAAAACTTAAAGACAGTGGTAAGGGCTGAAAGGAAAATAAAAGTTGATTCAGAAAACATGTAAACTGACTGAGAAAACTCTGAATTATTTTTTTATTCTGAATCGATGAAAGTTAAGTGGATACCGTCAGTTAGAATAGGGGTTCAAGACAGAAAGTTAAGTGTAGTTATAGCAATTTAAATTGACATTTTTTGCACATTTGAGTCCATAGCCTAAGAAATCTATATTCCTCTCAGATGAGCTTAATACTTGATAACACATATTTATATGACAGGGCTAAGAAAGATTAAAGAGTTGAAAGTACTGATTAGCCTTTAAAATATAATTGAACTGAGCTTGCTTCAAATTTTAATTTCCTATAGGTTAAAGGTAATACAAACTAAATATGAGTTACTATTTTTCCTAAAGTCTAATAGCAAAAAACTTAAAAGTATTTGAAATCAATTTTTAGTGAATGACAGTTTAGAAATGTGAAATCTTTATTGATTTTTTACAGGTTAAAATAGAAAATTTATCTCAAATATAAAAGATTCTTCAGTTAAAAAAAAACC
>SJYQ01001996.1:505227-542013 GCA_006410935.1 Redunca redunca
AGATTCTTCAGTAAAAAAAAAAACCCTCAAAAAATGTAACAGCTAGTTTTATAATGAGTTTAAAATGGCTGCAAATTCCCTCTTATGATCATTTATTATTCATTTGTACATTATGAAATAAAAAGAGGAGTATGTTTTCTGTTAATTGTACTAATAATGTAAGTATAATGAATTGCCATACTTATCTCTCTCTAGAATCACATGTCCCTGATTTTATATATCCATTTGGAAGCTTGGCTTTTTATGATCATAATCTTAAAAATTCAACTGAACTATCAAAGTTTAAAATTTAAAGCCATATCTATAGATACCATCAGGAGAAACACTGCTCCCACCCCACATTGTTCCTATGGGTCAGTTTCTGAGGCAAATATTGTTAGTTGCTTATGTAATTTTAATTATCCCCTCTTTCTTCCTAAGGAAATACAAGTGTATGTCTCCCTTAAGTTCAGTCACTCAGTCGTGTCCAACTCTTTGCAACCCCATGGACTGCAGCATGCCAGTCTTCCCAGTCTATCACCAACTCCCAGAGCTTGCTCAAAATCACGTCCATCAAGTCAGTGATGCCATCCAACATTCTCATTCTCTGTCATGCCCTTCTCCTTCTACCTTCAATCTTTCCCAGCATCAGGGCCCTTTCCAGTAAGTGACTTCTTCACATCAGGTGGCCAAAGTATTGGAAATTCAGCTTCAGCATCAGTCCTTCCAATGAATATTCAGGACTGATTTCCTTTAGGATTGAATGGTTTGATCTTTCTGTCAAATTGACCCTCAAGAATCTTCTTCAACACCACAGTTCAAAAGCATCAATTCTTTGGTGCTCAGCTTGTTTTCTTCGGTGCTCAGTTTTCCTGACTTTCTTCAATTTAAGTATGAATTTGGCAATAAAGTCTTCATGATCTGAGCCACAGTCAGCTCCTGGTCTTGTTTTTGCTGAATGTATGGAGCGTCTCCATCTTCAGCTTTAGAAAATACAATCAATCTGATTTGGGTATTGACTATCTGGTGATGTCCATGCGTAGGGTCTTCTCTTGTGTTGTTGGCAGAGGGTGTTTGCCATGACCAGTGTGTTCACTTGGCAAAACCCTGTTAGCCTTTGCCATGCTTCATTTTGTACTCCAAGGCAAAATTTTCCAGTTACTCCAGGTATGTCTTGACTCCCTACTATTGCATTCCAGTCACTTATGATGAAAAGGACATCTTTTTTGGTGCTAGTTCTATAAGGTCTTGTAGGTCTTCACAGAACTGTTCAACCTCAGCTTCTTCAGCATTACTAGTTGGGGCATAGACATATTACTGTGATATTGAATGATTTGCCTTGGAAACGAACAGAGACCATTCTGTCATTTCTGAGATTGCATCCAAGTATTGCATTTCAGAATCTTTTGTTGACTATGAGGCTACTCCATTTCTTCTAAGGGATTCTTGCCCACAGTGGTAGATATAATGGTCATCTGAATTAAATTCACCCATTCCAGTCCATTTTAGTTCACTGATTCCTAAAATGTCAGTGTTCACTCTCATCGCCTGTTTGACCACTTCCAATTGACTTTGATTCATGGACCTAACAACATTCCACCTTCCTATGCAATATTGTTCTTTACAGCATCAGACATTACTTCCATCACCAGTCACATCCACAATAGGGCATTGTTTTTGCTTTGACTCCGTCTCTTCATTCTCTGCCGGGGTCCAGCCCCGGTGGATCCAGGGTGATTTGAAGGGGAGATGGAGTAGGCGAGGAAAAAACTTATTTATTTATTAATATAAGATTAGATTAGGAAGAAATAGTGTAGTAGGAAAATTTAGTGGAAAAAGAGGCTGAATAACTTGGTTTACATGTAAAGCCAATAAAGTTCCAGACAAGGAGCTTGCACCATTTACGTTAAGCCACTGGCATCCATTTGAATATCAGAGAGTGCCCCGCCTTGGGCTCTCTCTCTTACGGATCTTAGAAGCCAGGACAAGTAAGTAGACATGGCGAGCCTCCACGCCCCAGATGGGAATTCAGCCTGAAATTAGAGTAAAGAGGAGACACGGGGGAAACCAGTCCTTCCAATGACTGGCCTGGCCTCTATTGTCTAGAAAGGCCTTTTATACCTTTTTGCTTGTACATAGAGATCAATGGGTAATACAAAGTTATGCAGCATTAGCAGCCCAGACTCTTATCAAAACCAGGCTTTTTTTTCTGCATACCTAGTTGTATTCACAAGTCTTAGGTAATTTACATCATCTTCCAGCCAAAAGGGCCAATTAACATTTTACAGTCCTTTTCTGATAAGGTTTGCCAACCAGAAGGCTTATTTGTGTTGATCTTCCCAAAGTCTGGTGCCACTCTCAGAAAAACACTAAATAAAGTTACATTCTTACACAGCAAAGATACAGCAATTTATAACAAGTAAAAGGGGTACAGTGATTTATAACAAAAGAAAGGTAATTAACTCAAAAGTCTAGTGTTGCTAACATCAAAACTACTATATATCTTTTTCCATATCCCGTTTATATTGATTAACATCCTCCCAGGTGCCTAAAAGATAAAGAATATAGAGGCCTGGCAGCAATCATTGAGTCAACAGTGAAAACCTGTCACCAATATGATTTTTAACTCTCTAGAAAAGGCTCTGTATCTTTAAGATGCTTTTAAGCTTTGCACCTCTTGCAGTTGGGGGGCTATAAGCAATTCATAAGCTGTAAGAGGTCCGGGGGAACCTGTTAGGCAAGCTAGAGAGTTATCAGAGGGGGTTTAACTGAAACATCCCTTTCAAATGCAGAAGACTAAAGCCCTGATTTGACTTTTTCCAGAGAGTGTCAGAAAAGTGAAAAAGCAGAGTACAAAGGCCAGCAGATTTTTGGTTTTGGGGGTACATGCCTGGGAAATACCGGGGGACACCCTGAGATTTGACTCACCTTGCCCATCAAATCTCTGCCGCATGACCTTGTCACGGGTGGGATTCCTCATGCTGGCTTCCTGCAATTCTCTCTGGAATTATCTCTCCATTCTTCTCCAGTAGCATATTGGGCAACTACTGACCTGGGGAAGTCATCTTTCAGTGTCAAATCTTTTTGCTTTTTCATACTTTTTGCCTTTTCGTGGAGTTCTCAAAGCAAGAATGCTGAAGTGGTTTGCCATTGCCTTTTCCAGTGGACCACATTGTGTCAGAACTCTCCACCGTGACCCATCTGTCTTGGGTTGTCCTACATGGCATGACTCAGTTTCATTGAGTTAGACAAGGCTGTGGTCCATGTGATCAGTTTGGTTAATTTTCTGTGATTGTGGTTTTTATTCTGTCTGCCCTCTGAGGGATAAGGATAAGAGGCTTATGGAAGCTTCTTGATGAGAGACACTGACTGTGGGGGAAACTGGGTTTTGTTCCGATGGGCAGGGCCATGCTCAGTAAATCTTTAATCCAACTTTCTGTTGCAGGGTGGGGCTGTCTTCCCTCCTTGTTTGACCTGAGACCAACCTAGAGTGGAGGTAATGAAGATAATGGCGACCTCCTTCAAATGGCCCTATGCATGCACTGCTGCACTCAGTGCCTCTGACCTTGCAGCAGGCCACTGCTGACACACGCCTCCACTGGAGACTCCTGGACACTAACTCACAGGCAAGTCTGGGTCAGTCTCTTGTGGGGTCACTGCTCCTTTCTCCTGGGTCCTGGTGTGCACAAGGTTTTGTTTGTGCCTTCCAAGAGTCTGTTTTCCCAGTCCTGTGTAAGTTCTGGTGGCTCTATGGTGGGGTTAATGGAGACCTTCTCCAAGAGGGCTTATGCCACATCCAGGTCTGCTGCACCCAGAGCTCTTGCCCCTGTGACAGTCTACTGCTGACCCATACCTCCGCAGGAGACACTCAAACACTCAAAGGCAGGTCTGGCTCAGTCTCTATGGGATTTCTGGGTCCTGGTGCACACAGTATTTTGTTTGAGTCTTCTGAGTGTCTCTGGCGGGTATGGGGTTTGTTTCTAAATGTGATTTTGCCCCTCCTACCATCTTTCTTGTGCTCCTCCTTTGCCCTAGGATGTGGGGTATCTTTTTTCAGCAGTGAATTGTAATTTGGAGTTCTCACAGGAGAATATGAGCATGTGTCCTCCTATTTCACCATCTTGTGAACATTATGTCTCCCCTAAATCCACCAAATACAACATTTAGAAGTGACATTTTGAGAAAATTTCCCTAAAGCCCTGCTGCTACTGCTACTGCTAAGTCACTTCAGTTGTGTCTGACTCTGTGCGACCCCACAGATAGCAGCCCACCAGGCTCCCCCGTCCCTGGGATTGTCCAGGCAAGAACACTGGAGTGGGTTGTCATTTCCTTCTCCAATCCATGAAAGTGAAAAGTGAAAGTGAATTCGCTCAGTTGTGTCCAACTCTTAGCGACCCCATGGACTGCAGCCCATCAGGCTCCTCCATCCATGGGATTTTCCAGGCAAGAGTATTGTAGTGGGTTGCCATTGCCTTATCCGCCTAAAGCCCTAAGGAGTCTATAATAAGAGTACACACAAAAATATGAAAATTTAGAGTACTAAGAGAGAAACTAACTCATTGGGAAAGACCCTGATACTGGGAAAGACTGAAGGTGGGAGGAGAAAGGGTTGACTGAGGATGAGATGGTTGAATCATGTCAGTGACAAGATGGACATGGGTTTGAATAGTTTCCAGGAGTTGGTGATGAACAGGGAAGCCTGGCATGCTGCAGTCCATGGGGTAGCAAAAAGTCGGACATGACTGAGTGACTGAACTAAAAGAAAAATCAGGACTCCTAAAATTCATCTCCCTGCCATTCTAATCTTAGGAGTTGCCTCAGATTAGCTCCTTCTCAGCCCCAGGCTTGAGGCTTTATGCCTATGACCTATTAAATTCTCTGAACCTGGTCTCTTTCAATATGACCTTATCCTTGGACTTCAGCATCCCATTCCTCCTGGTCCTAGACCTTTTCCAATGATTAGTTATCATCCATTTTCCTCAAGGGAAATACCTAACTCATTTCACAGGATATGGTCAGGCCTCCATGTCTCACACAGAGCATATCCCTACTAGTTAGAAATGAGGTCATAACATGTTGTACACTGAAATAGAAAAATATTCTACAGAAATAAATGATATTTTTGAACAACAAAATATTAACAACATTTTCGGCCCAAATGTTTAAAGTATACCTAATTTACCTTGAGTTTTGAAATTATAGTATTAGGAAGTCCTGTCTGTGAAAATGTAAATAATTAGTTGTTAACATTGAGAAAAGAACTTTGAAAAATAAAGCCTGGATAGTCTACTTCAAGAATTCCTGAAATCTAATGCTATAATTTAGTGTGTGCTGTTTTAAAGCTTCTTAGCTTGAAAAACCTCTACACAAAGGCTAAAACTTAAGCTATTTTATATTTATGTAAAGATCATTTTGGCATCATAGACTCTTTTTTCAGTGATTTGATTTGTGACCTGGTCTTCAAGTGCTTTGTGCAATGGTGGCCGTCAGTAGTCCTTCCAAAACAGATCTTCCACTAAAAATAGTAAATGAGATTTCAAGTTCATAAATCAGATTCTCAATAGTTCAGTTACTGAGAATCCATTTTCCAGAGTCTTATCATCTCTTGGTCAATTATTCAACCTTTTGAGCTTCAACATTGTCTGTGAAATGTCAGTTTTAAATATCATCTGTTTTATTTGCATATTGACTCATTGGAAAACACTTCTAGAAGAGAAAATATAAAAAATAATAAAATACAAACACTGAAATAGAATATGTATTAGGGAACTCAAGAGTACACATGGGAACTTAGTGCCTGGGAAAGTAATAACATAGTAAGTTTCTAAGCATAAAAGGATAAAACTGACTACTGTAGCTGTTTAAAGTCGCTAAGAACAGTACCTATTTTATAGGGTTGATAAGGGGATTGAATGATATAATCTATGTGATATCCCTGGGACATCATAGGGTTTATCAAACGCAAGTTTTCTTCCTCCTGGGAAATTGAGGAAATGTGGTTTTGTCACAGAACCTTGGACCTGTGGTGAGGTCAGGACATGGAGCTTGATGGGGTCTCTGCTCCACTGTAAGGATAAAAAGGGGAGATGGATATATTATATAGTAGCACAGTAAGTAATGGTTATGTAAGTATCTGTTCAATACATTCCTATGAGAAAGTAAAAACTACAGAACTGAAGAGAACCCATAGGCTGTTGACCCTAAGAGAGTAGAACAGGCACAATGGGAAGAAGCTGTAGCAGATTTATTTCTGCCTAATATAAGATTTTCTGCACATGCAAAGTTACCAAATATGACATATCTTGCTTCAGGAAACTCTGAACATCTCATCCCTGGAATTGTCTGTGTCTGAGCCAGATTCCACTGGCTGGATTGTAGAAAGGGTTCAAGGAGTGGATGACTAGATGAACTGCTTGAAATATCTATCATGGTTCTATGATTTTTCCAGAAAAAATGGATATCGAATAAAGTGAATTTTAAAGACGTTTTAATGGCAGGAATGAACATAGATCAATAGAGAACAAGAATAGGCATTATAGCTTAACTCAGTGCTGGTCCTAATGTTTAGCTTAGCTTGACATTCTGTCCTATAGGAAACTCCCTATTCATCCCATCGCTTTAACTTGCAATTTCATTGTTATGTTTCACTCCAATTACCACTTTTTCCTCAAACCAATCTGGCTGACAAATTCAGATGTTCTTTCTTTATAACATATCAGAACCTATTTGTAGATTGCTTTTCTGGCTTCTTCTACAACTTTCTTCCTTTCACTAATTTTTTCTTTGATACAGGCAAAATACTTCTATCCCAATCAAAGCTTTACAGAGTATTCTGGAGTAGGCTCTTTACTTTTACCTTATGAAGACCTACAAGACCATCTAGAATTAACACCTAAAAAAGATGTCCTTTTCATCATAGGGGACAAGAAAGCAAAATTTGGAAGTCAAGAGATATCTGGAGTAACAGAAAAGTTTGGCCTTGGAGTACAAAGAGAAGCAGGTCAAAGGCTAACAGAGTTTTGCCAAGAGAATGCACTGATCATAACAAACCCTCTCTTCCAACAGCACAAGAGATGACTCTACACATGGACATCACCAGATAATCAATACTGAAATCAGATTGATTAGATTCTTTGCAGCTGAAGATGGAGAAGCTCTATACAGTCAGCAAAAACAAGATCAGGAGCTGAATGTGGCTCAGATCATGAGCTCCTTATTGCAAAATTCAGACTTATATTGAAGAAAGTATGGAAAACCACTGGACCATTCAGGTATGAACTAAATCAAGTCCCTTATGAATATAGAATGGAAGTGACAAAAAGATTCAAGGGATTAGTTCTGGTAGATAGAGTGCCTGAAGAACTATGTACTGAACTTCGTAACATTCTGCAGGAAGCGGTGATTAAAACCATCTCCAAGAAAAATGAATGCAAAAATGCAAAATGGTTGTCTGAGGAGGCCTTACAAATATGTCTTATGAGGCCTTACAAATAGCTGAGAAAAAAAGAGAAGCCAAAGACGAAAAAGAAAAGGAAAGATACATCTATCTGAAAGCAGAGTTCCAAAGAATAACAAAGGAGAGATAAGAAAGCCTTCCTAAGTGATCAGTGCAAAGTAGAGGAAAACAATAGAATGGGAAAGACTAGAGATTTCTTCAAGAAAATTAGAGATACTTAGGAAACATTTCACGCAAGGATGGGCACAAGAAAGGACAGAAATGGTATGACCTAACAGAAGCAGAAGATATTAAGAGGTGGCAAGAATATAGAGAAGAGCTATACCAAAAAGATCCAGATAACTTCAAGGTGTGATTACTCACCTAGAGCCAGACATCTTGGATTGCGAAGTCAAGTTGGTCTTAAGAAGCTTCACTATGAACAAAGCTAATGGAGGTGATGGAATTCCAATAAAAATAGAGTTATTTCAAATCCTAAAAGATGATGCTGTGAAAGTGCTGCACTCAATACGTCAGCAAATTTGGAAAACCCAGCAGTGGCCAAAGGACTGGAAAAGGTCAGTTTCCATTCCAATCCCAAAGAAGGGCAAAGCCAAAGAATGTTCAAACTATTGCACAATTGCATTCATCTCACACGTTAGCAAAGGAATACTCAAAATTCTCCAAGTTAGGCTTCAATAGTACATGAACTGAGAACTTCCAGATGTTCAAGCTGGATTTAGAAAAGGCAGAGGAACCAGAGATCAAATTGTCAACATGAGTTAGATCATAGAAAAAGCAAGAGAATTCCAGAAAAACATCTGCTTCATTGACTATGCTAAAGCCTTTGACTCTGTGGATCCCAACAAACTGTGGAAAAATTTTAAAGTAATGGGAATACCAGACCACCTTACCTGTCTCCTGAGAAATCTGTATGCAGGTCAAGAAGCAACAGTTAGAACTGGACATGGAACAAAGGACAGTTTCCTAATTGGGAAAGGAGTGTGTCAAGGCTGTATATTGTCACCTTGCTTATTTAACTTATATGCAGAGTATATCATGTGAAATGCCAGACTGAATGAAGCACACATGGAATCAAGATTTCCGGGAGAAATGTCAATAACCTCAGATATGCAGATGACATCACCCTGTAGACAGAAAGTGAAGAGGAACTAAAGAGCCTCTTGATCAAAGTGAAAGAGGAGAATGAAAAAGCTGGCTTAAAACTCAACATTCAGAAAATGCAGATCATGGCATCCCGTCACATCACTTCATGGCAAATAGATGGGGAAACAATGGAAACAATGACAGACTCTATTGTCTTAGGCTCCAAAATCACTACAGAATTATGAATCACTGTGAAATTATGTAACTTATGATTTGGTTTTCTAATATCATTAACTTATAGAATATTTTATGCCTTAAGAGCTTTTTCTTTTAGTGTTATGTGGACACAGACCAGTGGACTGGTTCAAAACTGGGAAAGGAATATGTCAAAGCTGTATATTGTCACCGTGCTTATTTAACTTATATTCAGAGTATTTCATGCAAAATGCCAGGCTGGGTAAATCCCAAACTGGAATCAAGATTTTCAGGTGAAATATTGACAACAGATGATACCATTCTAATGGCAGAAAGCAAAGAGGAACTCAAGAGCCTGTTGATGAAGGTGAAAGAGGAGAGTAAAAAAGCCAACTTGAAACTCAAAATTCAAAAAACAAAGATCATGGCATCCAGCCTCATCACTTCATGGCAAATAGTTGGAGAAAAATGGAAACAGTGACAGTGTTTCCATTTATTTTCTTGGGCTCCAATATCAATGTAGGCAGTGACTGCAGCCATGAAATTAAGACACTTCCTTCTTGGAAGAAAAGCTATGACCAAGCTAGACAGCGTATTAAAAAGCAGAGACATTACTTTGCCAACAAAGGTCCATCTAATCAAAGCTATGGTTTTTCCAGTAGTCATGTATGGATGTGAGTGTTGCATCATAAAGAAGGCTGAGCAATGAAGAACTGATGATTTCAAACAGGGATGATGGAGAAGACTCTTGAGAGTCCCTTGGACTATAAGGAGATCAAACCAGTCAATCCTAAAGAAAATCAATCCTGAATATTCATTGGAAGGCCTGATGTTGAAGCTGAAGTTCCTATCCTTTGGCCACCTGATGCAAAGAGCGAACTCATTGGAAAAGACTCTGGGAAAGATTGAGGGCAGAAGGCAGGGACAGAGAATGAGACAGTTGGATAGCATCTCCAAATCAATAGACTTGAGTTTGAGCAAATTCCATGAGACAGTGAAAGACTTGGGAAGCTTGGTGTGGTGCTATTCATGGGGTTGCAAAGAGTCGGACATGACTTAGTAACTGAACAACAACAACGACAACATTAACTGTCATTTGTGTAAGTCTGAAATGAAAAAAATCTGAAGATCTAGAGACATTTAATTTGATTACAAGTACATTTTAAAGTCAAATGTTTCTATTTGTTTGAGCATTAACTGTATGATTGACTGCAAGAGACATTCAATTGATAGAATTTCAGGGGCAGTTACTTATTTTCAGTAATTCACAGATACATGTCTGCTGAATACATTTTGGGAAAAATACATTTCAGCTGACTAAGGCATTTAGAAGTGGTAAAGAGTAGCTCCAATCATAATTCTTTTTTCTATTTTAATTTCCATGTGCCAGGCAAGCTTGTTAATTTATCACCTGTCTCAGACAAGGTACTCTTTAAAGGATTTTTAACTTCTCAGAGTCTGATGACTAATCAATCACTATAAAGTTATTTCAACCAGAAAAATAAACATTCTTCATAACTCTGCAGTATTTTTAACTTAATACCAAGGTTTCTCCCTAATGAAAGAACAGTTTTTATAGGAATAAGTAATAATAAAACTTTGAGTGAAAATTATAATGAAAAGTTTGCATATTTTTATGCTGAGTGTTGAAATAAGAATCGCAAACACACACATATTCACTTTTTGTTATGAAATAAATATGCAATTTTTGAAAAAGAAAAATCTGAATATTATGGACCCAATGGAAAAATACAGCTTTGCCCTAATATTATAAGTAAAGAATTTCTGAAAAACAACAGGACAAAATATATATTAAAAAAAAAGCTTTTACTCTGGGCTATTATAATGAAGAAAAAGTGTTCCAAATGTGAACTAATGAAGTACAAAGTAATGAATATTTAATTTGTATAATTTACCAAAGTGCTTTTAGAAATCAGAGCTACATTCTTCATAAACATAATGTTCATTAGGCCTTAACTGTAGCTTGCATGCAATTACCATATCCTCCGCTACAGCTTCAGCATCTATGGCATTGAATAAAACACCTCTGAGAATATCTTGAGGGCGAAGAGAAAAAAAGAGAAGAAAAACTACTAGGGCTGTGAAATTTGAATAGCTTACCTTGACAAGGAAAAGATACATGGAAGACACGTACCTGGAGGGTGGGCAGCCGGCACTTGTGTAGCAGACACCACAGCTTCCCCTGGGCTCGCTCCCTCCCTTTCTGACAACAGTGTCTTGAAGAGTTAAGCTAAACAAAATATAAAATTAGTTTGATGGCTCAGTAGGACACATTATCACATTCTTAAATGTAAGAGGAGTGCTGCTTAAAATCTGACTGATAACATAAATTAAGCAGAGTTTTCAGTAGAAATAAACTTGTTATGTGATATGAATTTTAAGAGACCACTGTTGTAGCTTGCATAGACTTCAGAGCTCAAGAACTTTTCCTCTTGACATTTTATTATACATAATGGAAGGTGATTTTTTTTTTTTCTCTTAAAGCGTATCTCCTCTCCTTTTCTTTTTTTTTTTATCAAGTTGGCAATCAAATTGCTCCTGCCATTAGGGGGTGAGGTAAAAAGTTTAAGTTTTATTTGAGGACAGTTTTTGTAATAGCTAAAGAAAATCAAACTTATCAGTAAAATGCATGATATTATAATGTTTTTGAAATCTGGAAATCACTTTTAGTAAAGTAAATTTGACAGAAGAGATTTCATAACTTTGAAAACTTTCTTTTCTTTTTCCTTTCGCCTTGTTAATGTTTATTTTCGTTATTTGGGGTCCACATAATTCAACATGTAAGAAGTGATTCAATGTTGCCCTACAGTTGATCCAGACTGTTATTAGTAATTTTAGCACAAGCCATCCCAGGAAAATCACATAACATGTTAAAATGTAACAGACATGCGATCTTCCTTGAAAAATGGTGTATGTGATTTATAATAAGTGAATAATAGCACTACATGAGAGATGCAAAGAGTTTGGAGATAAAATGAAAGACCTGAGTCTCAATTAATATGGAAATAATTAGTGTATAGGTCTGCCAAGGGTTTCCATTAAAATATTTAGAGAAAAATAATTTTGACAAATTATGTATTTTACGAGTAAAAATATGCAACCTGCTGCATTTGGCACTTTGTCCTTCCATTCATGAAAGAAAGGTAAATTGCCTTTATTATGAGTCACTGTAATTGGATTTCAATTCCTCCAACAGCACTGTTGATTAGCTGAGATGACCACCTGGAAGGACTTGGTGACAGCTGCAGCTATGGCCTTTGGGGAGCTCATGCCTATTGGACTTAGATCCTATTTGGATGAAAGGAGAATTCTCAGGAGAGTATTTTGGCAACTTTAAGTTATCATTTAAGAAATCTCTTGGCAAGACTCTTTCATTTAGCTTGTCATTTGGAGAAGCAGGGAAATGCAAGCTCACTTTAGAACAGGAATAAACTCATAATTGAGATGGCCAAAATGAGTGCATTATAGAACTATATCCTGTAGGAAGAATTTGACTGGATATTCAGTTTAGTTCAGTTCAGTCGCTCAGTCGTGTATGACTTTTTGCAACCCTATGAATCGCAGCACGCCAGGCCTCCCTGGCCATCACCAACTCCCGGAGTTCACTCAGACTCACGTCCATCTAGTCAGTGATGCCATCCAGCCATCTCATCCTCTGTCGTCCCCTTCTCCTCCTGCCCTCAATCCTTCCCAGCATCAGAGTCTTTTCCAATGAGTCAACTCTTCGCATGAGGTGGCCAAAGTACTGGAGTTTCAGCTTTAGCATCATTCCTTCCAAAGAAATCCCAGGGCTGATCTACTTCAGAATGGACTGGTTGGATCTCCTTCAAAGGATTACTGAGACTTAAAAAAAATCTTATCTATCTTGACTGAATAAATGAATTGGAGGATAAAGAATATCATCCAGATAATTTTATAGACTCCACAACATTTTATAGACTTGGAAGGAATCTTAAAGAATTTAAAGGCATTCAGTTTAAAGCATAAGCAGAAAGTATAGCTGGGGACACCCAGGAGTCAAATGACAACTTGGAGAAGTGGAAGACTGAGACTTGTGTGCCATTATACTATAGGAATGAATGAGACTGCTAAGAGACAGAGTAAGGAAAATCCTGAAGTCAGAGGAAAGTAAGAGAGAAGGAGGGTTGATATTCACTGTGGCTGAATTGAGTGGAGGCAATTCATAAAATAGGGTCTTTATTTTTTCAAGCAGGAAGCAAGATGCCCATTATCTGAAAGTGAGGAGATGCACATGGATTTGGAAACTTTATATGAATGGAAAAAGCAGGAAAGCTGTTTAACAAAAATTGCATGAAGTTAGAGTCAGTTCAGCTCAGTTCAGTTCAATCGCTCAGTCGTGTCTGACTCTTTGCGACCCCATGAATCGCAGCACGCCAGGCCTCCCTGTCCATCACCAACTCCCAGAGTTCACTCAGATCCACGTCCATCAAGTCAGTGATGCCATCCAGCCATCTCATCCTCTGTCGTCCCCTTCTCCTCCTGCCCCCAATCCCTCCCAGGATCAGTCTTTTCCAATGAGTCAACTCTTCTCGTGAGGTGGCCAAAGTACTGGGGTTTCAGCTTCAGATTCCTTCCAAAGAAATCCCAGGGCTGATCTCCTTCAGAATGGACTGGTTGGATCTCCTTGCAGTCCAGGGGACTCTCAAGAGTCTTCTCCAACACCACAGTTCAAAAGCATTAATTCTTCAGCACTTAGCCTTCTTCACAGTCCAACTCTCACATCCATACATGACCACAGGAAAAACCATAGCCGTGACTAGATGGACCTTAGTTGGCAAAGTAATGTCTCTGCTTTTGAATATACTATCTAGGTTGGTCATAACTTTTCTTCCAAGGAGTAAGCGTCTTTTAATTTCATTGCTGCAATCACCATCTGCAGTGATTTTGGGGCCCCCGAAAATAAAGGCTGACACTGTTTCCACTGTTTCCCCATCTATTTCCCATGNAAAGAGCTCCACTGGAATTCCATCACCTCCACTAGCTTTGTTCATAGTGATGCTTTCTAAGGCCCACTTGACTTCACATTCCAGGATGTCTGGCTCTAGATTAGTGATCACAGCATCATGAAGATGGTCATGAAGATCTTTTGTAGAGATAAATAGATAAAGCCAAAAATCCCCTTCATGGATTATAGCCTTGTTGTTATGAAGGGGCTTGCATAACTTAATGAAGCTATGAGCCATGTGGTGCAGAGACTTGTAGACAGAAGGGTCATTGTGGAAAGTTCTGAGAAGTGCGGTCCACTGGAGAAGGGGATGGCAAGCCATTCCAGTATCCTTTCCACGAGAATCCCATGAACAATATGAAAAGGCAAAAAGATATGATACCAGAAGATGACCCCTCATGTTGGAAGGTGTCCAATATGCTCTTGGGGAAGAGCAGAGGGTAACTGCTAATAGCTCCAGAGACGATACACAGTTCTGGATGTGTCTGGTGGTGAAAGTAAAGTCCCATGTTGTAAAGAATAATATTGCATAGGAACCTGGGATGTTAAGTCCATGAGTCAAGGTAAATGGGATATAGTCTAGCAGTTGATGGTAAGAGTGAATATCGACATCTTTAGGAATCAGTGAACTAAAATAGACAGGAATGGGCAAATTTAATTCAGATGACCATTATATCTACTACTGTGGGCAAGAATCCCTTAGAAGAAAACGAGTAACCTTATAGTCAATAAAAGAGTTAAAATGCAGTACTTGGGTGCAATCTCAAAAATGACAGAATAACCTCTGTCTGTTTCCAAGACAAACCATTCAATATCACATTAATACAAGTCTATGCCCCAACCACTGCTGCCAAAAAGGCTGAAGTTGAACAATCCTATGATGACCTCATAGAACTAACACTCGAAAAAGATGTCCTTTTCGTCATAGGGAACTGAAATGCAAAAGTAGGAAGTCAAGAGATAACTGGAGTAACAGGCAAGTTTGGTCTTGGAGTACAAAATGAGGCAGGTCAAAAGCTAACCAAGTGTTGCCAAGAGAACGCACTGGTCAGAGCAAATGCCCTCTTCCAACAACACGAGAGATGACTACACATGGACATCACCACATGGTTAATACTGAAATCAAACTGATTCTGTTTGTAGCTGAAGATGGAGAAGCTCTATACAGTCAGCAAAAACAGAACAAAACAAACCTGGAGCTGACTGTAGCTCATATCATGAGCTCCTCACTGCAAAATTCTGACTTAAAGCGAAGAAAGTAGGGAAAACCACTAGACCTTCAGGTATGACCTAAGTCAAATCCCTTATGATCATGCAGTGGAAGTGATGAATAGACTCAAGAGATTAGACCTGGTAGACAGGGTGCCTGAAGAACTATGGACAGACATTCCTAATAGTGTACAGGAGGCAGTGACCAGGAGGTGGTGACCAAAACCATTCCAAAGAAACAGAAATACAAGAAGGCAAAGTGGTTTTCTGAGGGGGATTTACAGATAGCTGAAAAAATAAGAGAAGCAAAAAGCAAGGAAGAAAGGGAGACAAATCCGACTGAATGCAGAGTTCCAGAGAATAGCAAGGAGCTATAAGAGAGCCTTCTTAAGGGAACAATACAAAGAAATGGAAGAAAACCATATAGTTTTTCTTGAAGAAAGACTAGAGATCTCTTCAAGAAATTTAGAAATAGTAAGGAGAAGGCAATGGCATCCCACTCCAGTACTCTTGCCTGGAAAATCCCATGGATAGAGAAGCCCGGTAGACTGCAGTCCATGGGGTTGCGAAGAGTTGGACATGACTGAGTGACTTCACTTTCACTTTTCTGCATTGGAGAAGGAAATGGCAACCCACACCAGTGTTCTTGCCTGGAGAATCCCAGGGATGGCAGAGCTTGGTGGGCTGCCGTCTATGGGGTTGCACAGAGTCGGACATGACTGAAGCAACTTAGCAGTAGCAGAAAGGTAACATTTCATTCAAGGATGGGCACAATAAAGGAAAGAAATGGTAAGAACCTAACAGAGGCAGAAGAGATTAAGAAGAGGTGGCAAGAATATATAGAACTCTACAAAAAATATCTTAATGACCTGGATAACCATGATTGTGTGGTAACTTACATAGAGCCAGACATTCTGGAGTGTGAAGTCAAGTGGGCCTTAGGAAGTATTACTACAAACAAAGCTAATGGAGGTGATGAAATTCCAGCTAAGCCACATAAAATCCTGAAAGATGATGCTATTAATGTTCTGCACTCAATGTATCAGCAAATTTGGAAAACTCAGCAGTGGCCACAGGACTGGAAAAACTGTTTTCATTCCAATCCCAAGGATGGGCAGTGCCAAAGAATGTTCAAACTACTGGACAATTGAGCTCATTTCATGTGCTAGTAAGTTTATGCTCAAATCCTTCATGCTAGGCTTCAGCAGTATGTCAACTGTAAACTTCCAGATATACAAGCTGGGTTTTGGAGAGACAAAGGAACTTGAGATCAAATTACCAACATTTGTTGGATCATAGAGAAAGCAAGGGAATTCCAGAAAACATCTTCTTCTACTTCATTGACTACCCTAAAGACTTTGACTATGTGGATCACAAAAATTGTGGAAAATTCTTCAGTTCAGTTCAGTTCAGTCGCTCAGTCGTGTCCGACTCTTTGCGACCCCATGAATCGCAGCACGCCAGGCCTCCCTGTTCACTCAACTCCCGGAGTTCACTCAAACTCATGTCCATCGAGTCGGTGATGCCATCCAGTCATCTCATATTCTGTCACCTGTTTCTCCTCCTGCCCTCACCCTTTCCCAACATCAGGGTCTTTTCCAGTGAGTTGGCTCTTTGAATCAGGGGGCCGAAGTATTGGAGTTTCAGCATCAGTTTTTTCAATGAAAAGTCAGGATTGATTTCCTTTAGGATTGACTGGTTTGATCTCCTTGCAGTCTAAAGAACTCTCAAGAGTCTTCTCCAACACCGCAGTTCACAAGCACCAATTTTTTGGCTCTCAGTCTTCTATATGGTACAAGTTTCACATTGAACATGACTACTGGAAAAACCATAGCTTTTACTATACAGACCTTCGTCGGTAAAGTAATGTCTTTGCTTTATTAATATGCTGTTTAGGTTTCTCATAGCCTTTTTTCCAAGGAGCAAGCAACTTTTAATTTCATGGCTACAGTTACTGTCTTCAGTGATTTTGAAGCCCCAAAAATAAATTCTGTCACTGTTTCCCGTTTTTTCCGCATCTATTTGCAATGAAGTGGTGGCACTGGATGCCATGATCTTAGTTTTTTAAATGTTGAATTTTAAGCCAGCTTTTTCACTCTCCTCTTTCACTTTCATCAAGAGACTTTTCAGTTCCTCTTCACTTTCTGCCATAAGGATGGTGCCATCTGTATATTTGAGGTTATTGATATTTTTCCCAGTAATCTTGATTCCAGCTTGTACTTCAACCAGCCCGCCATTTTGCATGATGTACTCTGTGAAGAAGTTAAATAAGCAGGGTGACAATATACAGCCATGTCGTACTCCTTTCCCAATTTTGAACCAGTACATTGTTCCATATCCAGTTCTAACTGTTGCATCTTGACCTGCATACAGGTTTCTCAGGAGGCAGGTAAGGTGATCTGGTATTTTCATCTCTTTAAGAATTTTCCACAGTTTGTTGTGATCCACACAGTCAAAGGCTTTAGCATAGTCAGTGAAGCAGAAGATTTTTTTTTCTGGAATTCTTTTGCTTTTTCTATGATTCGGTGGATGTTGGCAATTAGATCTCTGGTTCCTCTGACTTTTCTAAATCCAGCTCGAACATCTGGAAGTCCTTGGTTCATGTACTGTTGAAGCCTAGTTTGAAGGATTTTAAGGATTATCTTGCTAGCATGTAAAATGAGTGCAGTTGTGGAGTAGTTTGAACATTCTTTGGCATGTAGAGCATATATGTTAATTCTATACTCCTCATTTATCGACCCCTTTTACCCTCTTAGTAACCATAGATCTGTTTTCCATGTCTGTGAGTTTGTTTCAGTTTTGTCATCTGTATCATTCGTTTGGATTTCACACATAAGTAAAATCATATGATTATTTTTCTTTCTCAGTATGACTTACTTCACTTAGTATTATAATCTCTAGTTTCATACATGTTGCTGAAAATGGCATTATTTCATTCTTTTTATGATTATGTAATATCCCTTTGTATATTTATGCCACATCTTTTTTATCTATTCACCTGTTGATGGACGTTTAGATTGTTTCCAAGTCTTGGCTACTGTGAATAGTGCTGCAATGAGCATTGGGATGCATGTGTCTTTTTGAGCAGTTTTCTCTGGATACATGCCCAGGAGTAGGATTACTGGATCATATGGTAGCTCTATTTTTAGTTTTTTAAAGAACATCCAAACTGTTCTCCATAGAGGCTGTACCAATTTACTTTCCCACCAACAGTGTAGGGGGTTTCCTTTTCTTCACATTCTCTTCAGCATTTATTATTTGTAGAGTTTTTGATGATGGCTATTCTGACTACTGTGAGATGATACCTCTTTGAAGTTTTAATTTACATTTCTTTGGTAATTAAAGACTGAGCATCTTCTTTTATGGTTTTTGGCCATCTAATTAATCTTGACACTGAAAATCCCTGTTGCCTGTAGCATCATGAGTCTCACATTACTCTGTATACCTTAGGCACATTGGAAATAGAAGGAGACATTTGAGGTGCTATGGCCCCCAAATAAATTTTCAGTAAAAAAAAAAATGCTCCAACATACAGTCCAAAAGACACTTTTGAGAGTCAGGATCATGGGACTGGATTTACCAGAGACATTACTTTGTCAACAAAGGTCCGTTTAGTCAAGCTATGGTTTTTCCAGTAGTCATGTGTGGATGTGAGAGTTGGGCTATAAAGAAAGCTGAGGGCAGAAGAATTGATGCTTTTGAACAGTGGTGTTGGAGAAGACTCTTGAGAGTCCCTTGGACTGCAAGGAGATCCAACCAGTCCATCCTAAAGGAAATCAGTCCTGAACTGGAAGGACTGATGCTGAAGCTGAAACTCTAATACTTTGGCCACCTGATACAAAGAGCTAACTCATTTGAAAAGACCCTGATGCTGAGAAAGATTGTGAGCAGGAAGAGAAGAGGATGACAGAGAATGAGATGGTTAGATGGCATCACCAACTCAATGGGCATGAGTTTGGGTAAACTCTGGGAGTTGGTGATAGACAGGGAGGCCTGGTGTGCTGCAGTTCATGGGGTTGCAAAGAGTCCAACGTGAAAAATTTATATTTTTTCAAAGTATATATATTTAAAGAAATACCATGTATGTGTCATCTGTGTAATTGCTTTAAACTTCAATCTTCTGTGTCAATATAAATGACAGACCTGGTTTTCATTTTCTGACTTATAAAATGGGAGGGATAAAGTATTTATTCTTCAGCTGCTTTAAATCATAGCTAATGAAAAGTAATTGCAAGTAATTTCTCAAGCTGAAAAACATCACTTAAAAACATAATTTTTTATGATTTAACTTTTTCATTCCTTGAAAAAGGGTGCAAACATATACCTTATATTATTGTGAGCAAACCCCTTTCTTTAACTCTCACTGTTTGAAATGAAACTTAAAAGATGCTTTCTCCTTGGAAGAAAAGCTATGAAAAACCTAGACAGTATATTAAAAAAGCAGAAACATCACTTTGCTGACAAAGGTCCATATAATCAAAGCTATGGGTTTTCCCAATAGTCATGTACGGATGTGAGAGTTGGATCTAAAGAAGGCTGAGCACCAAAGAATTGATTCTTTTGAACTGTGGAGCTATAGAAGACTCTTGAGAGTCCTGTGGACTGCAAGAAGCTCAAACCAATCAATCCTAAAGGAAATCAACCCTGACTATTCATTGAAAAGACTGATGATGAAACTGAAGCTCCAGTACTTTGGCCACCTGATATGAAGAGCCCACTAGTTGGAGAAGACCCTGATGCTGGGAAAAACTGAAGGCAGGAGAAGAAGGGGATGACAGAGAATGAGATGATGGGATGGCATCACTGACTCAAGGGACATGAATTTGAGCTCCGGGAGTTGGTGAAGGACAGGGAAGCCTGGCATGCTGGAGTCCATGGGGTAGCAAAGAATCGGACATGACTGAGTGATTGAACAGCAACAAAAAGTGTGCGAAAGTTTGGCCATGGCTAGTAACCAACTTTTGTGTCACTTAGGAAACTGCAGCATTCAAAGCACGACAGTGCTAGCTCTGTGTCACAAAGAAGTCTTGGAACTTTTGTTAGACAAGGACACAGGCTTTGTTGTCAGATCGACTTACCAGATAACATTGTATTATTATGCTGAATATTTGCTCCTTTCTGTTTTCCCTTTCAGCCCTGCTCATGATATGCTGTGCTGTGCCTAGTTGCTCACTTGTGTCTGACTCTTTGTGACCGCACTGACTCTAGCTCATCAGGCTCCTCTGTCCATGGAATTCTCCAGGCCAGAATACTGGAGTGAGTTGCCATGCCCTCCTCCAGGGGATCTTCTCAACCCAGGAATCGAACCTAGGTCTCCCTCACTGCAGGCAGATTCTTTACCATCTGAGTCACCAGGGAAGCCCAAGAATACTGGAGGGGGTAGCCTATCTCCAAGATCTCCAGGAGATCTTCCTGACCCAGGAATTGAACCAGGGTCTCCTTCATTGCAGGTTGATTCTTTACAAACTGAGCTTCTGGGGAAGCCCTCCTGTCCATGGGGGATATGCAAAAGTCCAGTTGAATATGTTGCTTTCTTGGTAAGTAGAATGTGACCAGGTGTGATTCATTTCATGGTTAACTACACACACTCTTTTTCCTCTGCTGTGAGACCAGTGACGTTGCAGATAAAGGCTGCTCCTTTAGCTTGAATCCCTGAACTGCAGGGAGAGTGGAACAGGGCCACAGTCCTTTTGTAAGCAATATTCACATTAAGTTAGAAATAAACTTCAATAAACTTTGTTGGTGTAATCCACTGAGATTTTGGAATATTCTTACCATTAAAATAGCTTATTCAAAATGACTAAAAAACTGTCCTAGAGCTAGAATTATCTGCTGTTAGAGAATACCTGAACTATGTAACTTGTTTTGGGACTGAGCAGAGGGTGGTAAAGAAACTGTCCTTGCAGATGGGAAGCCATCGAATGCAGCAGTGAAACAATTAGCAAAACCAGTGGCCCACAGTAGCTTGGAAAGCAGCAATGTATTTATTAATAATTAACTTGTGACTTTAGGTGCTGAAATGGAAAAATAGGAAGTTTGTAGCATAAATTGGTCACTGTTGGTTGTATTTGATAAGATACTCCATGTAAGGGATGAGCTCAGGAAATAATCAACTGATTTAGAAGCAGTTAACAGAATGAAGAGAATCCAGAAATTCTAGGACTTGTGCTAAAAATGAAAAATGATAAAACTGAGAAAAGCTTTGAATTACAAGGACTGGTTAAAATCTCATTTCTTAGCAAAAAGCAAATCAAGGGTATGGCTGCCATGTTCTTTGTTGAAATCTAAATAAATTCAGCTGGTCTTCAGGAAATTCTTTCAAATGGTTCATGATAAAGAGACTTCCAGAATATTCCAGAAGCCAAATGGGCTCAAATTATTAGGCATTAAAGAGGAGTATATCCGGAAAAGAACTGATGGCGTGGCTACTGGCATATGAAACTGACTGGAATTAAACAGGTACAATGCCAATGTTTCGTGAGCAAGAAGCAGGCAGATAGAGCCACACAACTTCCAAGGAGGACAGTTTCCAGTATATATATATAGATTTTAATTTAAATTTATTTATTTTAATTGGAGGCTAATTACTTTACAATATTGTATTGGTTTTGCCATACATCAACATGAATCCACCACAGGTGTACACGTGTTCCCCATCCTGAACCCTCTCCCTCCTCCCTCCCCATAACATCCCTCTGGGTCATCCCAGTGCACCAGCATCCTGGGTCCAGTATATTTTTTAGATGAAACCAGAAAGGAAAAGGAAAAGCAAGGATCACTCAGATGGCAGAGCCAAGGTCACTGAGAACATTGAGAGCAGTTTCTTGGAGAGCTACTTCCAGGGAACAGAAATGGTTAATAGAGGACTACTCCCCATCTCTAAGAGGAGGGACTCTTACAACTGCCCAGCATCATTCCAGAATTCTTGGATCAAGGGCTGCCGTGTGGTTTCCACTATTTTCTTTCCAAATGGGAGAATTTGTTGCTGTTATCCAGTTCCTATGTCATCAGTCTATGCTAAGTGTGTGTGGTATGCTGATAAATGTGATAAAATCTTTTCTAGTGAAAAAAGCCCCATTGTATAGTATTTGCCTCTTGCTGTGGTATAATACTCCAAACACAACCAATTTTAAACTACTAATGTGATGTTCATTTTGCATGCTAGTAAGTTTATGCTCAAAATCCTTCACTAGGCTTCAGCAGTACATGAACTGAGAACTTCCAGATGTACAAACTGGATTTAGAAAAGGCAGAGAAACCAGAGACCCAATTGCCAACATTTGTTGGATCACAGAGAAAGCAAAAGAATTCCAGAAAAATATCTACATCAGCTGCATTGACTATGCTAAAGCCTTTGACTATGCGGATCATAGCAAATTTTGGAAAATTCTTAAAGAGATGGGAATACCAGACCACCTTAACTGTCTCCTGAAAAACCTGTATGCAGGTCAACAAACAATAGTTAAAACTTTATGTTGAACAATGGATTGGTTCAAATTTGGGAAAGCAGTGCAACAGGCTGTATATTGTCACTCTGTTTATTAAACTCATATGCCCAGTACATCATGTGAAATGCCAGGCTGGATAATTTATAAGCTAGCATCAAGATTACTGGGAGAAATATCAACAACCTTGGATAGGCAGATGATACCACTCTGATGGGAGAAAACTAAGAGGAACTGAAGAGCCTCTTGATGAGGATGAAAGAGGGTGAAAACGGAGAGTGAAAAAGCCATCTTAAAGCTCAATATTAAAAAAACTAAGATCATGGCATATGGTCCCATCACTTCATGGCAAATAGAAGGGGAAAAAGTAGAAGCAGTGACAGATTTTTTTTTTTTTTTGGTCTCTAAAAATCACTATGGATGGTGACTGCAGCCATGAAACTAAAAGACACTTGCTCCTTGGAAGGAAATCTATGACAAACCTAGAAAGCATATTAAGCAAAAACATCACGTGCCGACAAAGGTCTGTCCAAGCTATGGTTTTTCCAGTACTCATGTACAGAAGTGAGAGTTGGACCATAAAGAATGCTGGGCCCCAAGAATGGATGTTTTTGAATTGTGGTGCTTGGAGAAGACTCTTGAGGGTTGCTTGGAATGCAAAGAAATCAAACCAGTCAATTCTAAAGGAAATGAACACTAAATATTCATAGTAAAGACTGATGCTGAAGTTGAAGCTCCAGTACTTTAGCTACCTGATGAGAAGAGCCGATTCATTGGAAAAGACCCTGATGCTGAGAAAGATTGAGGACAGGAGAAAAAAGGGGTGATGGAGGATGCGATGGCTGGATGGCATCACTGACTCAATGGACATGAATTTGAGCAGACTCTGGGAGATAGTGAAGGACTGGGAAGTCTGGTGTGCTGCAGTCCATGGGGTCACAAAGAGTCAGACACAGACTAGAGATTGAACAACTACAACAACAACAGCAACATGGTATTTTCAAAATTCCTAAAAGTTTAACAACTGACACTGTAAAGGATCAGCTAACTCTCACACACCACTGCTGTGAGTATGAAGCAGACATATTTAATTTGATTGACTCACTGATTATTCATAGGTCTCAATAGCCACAGGAGGGATACCCAGATCTGATACAGACCCTCACAAAATCCTAGATTTTCAGTCTGGTCTTACGTTAACACAAAACTTTGATGTTTATTCCAGGGAAGGAAGAAGTAAATATTTGTATCCCAGATTATACACTTTGGTAAAGTATGATTGTGTGCAGACTACGTGCTGCCTCTCTAAGGAGGCAGCGCTTACCCCAGTGATGTCAGTCTTACTTGAGTGGCCTTCTTCAGGCTGTGAGAGGGAATGGCGCGAGCTTCTGAGGAGGCCATGTGTTCCCAGAGAGGGTTGCCTGGACAGGTGGGGTCCTGGAGTGAACAGGACAGGGAGAAGAGCCATACCAGCCATACCAAACAGCCAGGCCACATTTGTAGTTATGATCCGTGGAGTGTTTCCTGTTTGTTTTTATTTTTTTCTTTTAACCACAGCATAGTCAAAGGATGCAGCTACTTAATAGCATTGTTAGGATAATTACTTCTCTCAGCCTCTTCTGTAAGTATCATTATACTTACCTCAGTAGGGCTTTTGTGATGACCAAAAAAGCTAATATTAGAGAATGTCTGGCACAGAGAAATCCACAAAGTGATATTTGTTGTGATGTAGGGATGAGGAAGATGATGATGTCCAGTCATTAGCATTTTGTACTGTGAAACGCTGTGGCATGGGTGGTATGCAGTGAGAAGCATTACTCTTCAGTAGACACCCCAAGAGAGCTTTGTGTTTAATAAAATAATTGCCCATAAAAGCCTCCAGATAATAAACATTTTATCAATATTAAATCTTGATGGTATCAAAAGACCTGTGTTGGAGCCCAATATTACCTCTTAAAATCCAGGTAAACTTGGACAAGCACCTTGACCTTTGTGAAACTCTATCTTTTCTATTAAATGAGCAGGGTAAAATCTGCCCTGCCCAACTCAAGGACTCATTATCAAAATGCATGTATTTTATCTGAAAGCACTGTATAAACTGCCAAGGGCTATAGGAATATAAGAGCTTATAAATACTTTATAACATACTATCTACTTAGTTTTCCCTATTTATGTTCCACATTAAAAAAAAATAAACCTCTCTATTTCCTGCTTTTCTAAGGAAAAAGACTAAATCTTTTGTTGACATGTTAGTTTCTGCAAAGAAAATACCATTTGACTTGTGTTAGTTAAAAATATTGTTCTTGTTTGCCTTTCCCAGAACAACCTAAAGGAAAACATTCTGCCAGATCATCTCCAAGGAGCTGGAACATGTGTTGTCACAGTGAGGGGATGAGGCCAGTTTCCTTTGTGTGCGTTGTACGATACAGTCCCTACCTTGTTTTGGTAAGAAAGTTGTAGCCTTTGAATGATGCAGGCTAGTAACCATCTCTGACACTTTCTTGAGAACTTCCAGAACGTACAAGTGATACAAGAAATGGTATCATAGTGTCTAGGAAAATTCTTTTTTGAATTGTGCACAAATTGTTTCAATATATATCTGACTTTTAATGGGTATGCAGTTTCATTACCAGACAATGTTATTCTATATACTGTGGTGCTGCAGAAGACTCTTGAGAGTCCCTTGGATAGCAAGGAGATAAAACCAGTCGATCCTAAAGGAAATTAGCCTAGAATATTCATTGAAAGGACTGACGCTGGAACTGAAGCTCTAATACTTTGACCACTAATGTGAAGAGCTGACACGCTAGAAAAGACCCTGATGCTGGGAAAGATTGAGGGCAGGAGGAGAAGAGGGCAACATAGGATGAGATGGTTGGATGATATCACTGACTCAATGGATATGAGTTTGAGCAAACTCTAGGGAAGTAAAGGATGGGAAGCCTGGGGTGTTGCAGTCCATGGATTTGCAAAGAATCAGACACGACTAAGTGACTGAATGACAACAATATATTTCAAGAGGATTTTTTCAAATAAAGAAAAATAGATTTTAAGAAATGATCTTTGTACAAAATAAGTCTAGAGTCAAACTGTCTTGAGTTTAAATCCTGTCCAGGCTGCTTATTAACTGTGTGATCTTGGGCAAATTACTTCACCTTTTTGAACTTTAGTCTCTTCATGTATAGACTAGAAACAGTAATAGGATCTATCTCATAGAGCTGTGGGAGGATAAATAAACAATACGATTGAGGAGTTTAGCACATTCTTAGGCTCAGAGTTCAGTACAAATTCTTTTTTACTTTACTAAGTTACTAGTTTTGCTTATGCAAACTTAAGTGAGGTATTTTTCCCCAGAATTTTATTGCCTAATTGCTTAGTTCAAGCTTTCTTCAAAGTAGACATTTTTTCCTACTTACTAGTATTAGCATTCACAGCCACTAACTGGCATAAAATGAAATTTGAATAGGCAACATTCCAGGCTGGGATGTCTCTAGTCTTAATTATGTGATGAAGTATAGAAACATACACTGCTCTCTCACACCAATATGAATCTATAGAGAATGCATTAGAAAAAATTTCTTTCATTTTGGTAAATTGCTGTTCTCTGTTTATGTATTCATTTTATAGGTTGATTCATCTTTATTGTTAATTAAACCCTTAAATTACCATCCAAATTGGAATTAAAGTAAAATGTCAAAGGCATTTACATTTCAAAACTAGATATTCCACAAGTACAATTAATCTCAGAGTATTACAAGGAAAAATCACATGAATGTTAAAATTCTTGATCCAGCAAATAAACAAACAAAATAGCTTGTGAAATGCACTATTCGTATGATGGTGAGTGTTGCCAGGGCATGAGACAAAATGTTCTACCCAAGGAGAGACTGTTAGGAGTGCTGAATGAATGGGCATGAGAAAACAAGTAAGGATGAAGAAAAGACTGAACATGAAGTCTTTCTCCTCACCTCATTTTCAGACCAATTATAAATTTTCTTTAGTCATAATCTATAATATTAGAAGTTTCATCAGTTTATTTTTATCATGTGCTAGCATATTCTTGCTCCTTCCTGGGAATAAAATGATCTGTTTTGGTCCAAGCCTTTTCATTTTGTAAAATTACCATTCCTTTTGCATCTCTCCTGCTGCTCCATATCAGTGCAGAATATTTGTTAAGTACAGGAAAAATTCATGTTTTCCCCCTGCTTGTCAGGCATAACGTGGAAGAAGGACTAATGAAAACCATTTTTCATGCTTATTCAACAGAGACCATTAAAATGAGATGAATAAAATGCTTTTTGCTTAAATTGAAACCTGCCCAAATGTTTCTGTAGAGAGAATTTTTTTTTCCAAGCTAAATAAGCTGACCTCCCATTTGTTTAGATAACCATTTCTCAAATTTCCTTGGAAGTGAGTTACTCGAGATGGTAAACTCAGCATGTTGACTAGGTCTTTACAGCACCATTAGCCATCTGGACTGTGAAAGAGATGGTCTAATTCGAGGTGAGGAGCATAGACTCTGTGATGCAGTCTGTCATCCTATGTCTCTCACAGCCCAGACTCTCTCCAAATTGGCTTCTGGATGAAGGACAAAGGCAGACTCAGAAGAGTGGTGGGATGGGATCTGGTACCTCTGGCTTCATCCCTTGGTGGCATTCAGTTCATTCCTATTTTATTTGAGAACAGGTCTTTGTGGTAGGACTTGGCTCAAATCCATATTCTGAACTCTCTGAATCCAGGTATGATCCAGACTAGTGGCTGCAGACAGGGTTTAACAGGAGGAAGAGGGAGAAGCAGAGAATAGGGGAGATGGCTCAGAGGCTGCTGGGCTTGTGTTATCAAAACAGCTTTGTGTGCCTAATGCACAGAGAGGCCAAACAAACGGAAACACCTGAATTTGGAGCAAAACAAGGTTTATAAGGAGGCTTTGCAAATAGCTGATGAAAGAAGAGAAGTGAAAAGCAAACTAGAAAGGAAAAGGTATGCCCAACTGAATGCAGAGTTCCAGAAAACAGCAAGGAGAGACAGGAAAGCCCTTCTTCAATGAACAATGTAAAGAAGTAGAGGGAAACAACAGAAGGGGAAAGACCAGAGATCTCTTCAAGAAAATTGGAGATATCAAAGGAACATTTCGTGCAAAGATGAGCATTATAAAGGACAGAAATGGTAAAGATCTAATAGAAGCAGAGACCAAGAAGAGATGGAAAGAATACACAGAGGAACTATACAAAACAAGATCTTAATGACCTGGAGAGCCATGAGGAATGGTCACTCTCCTAGACCCAGACATTCTGGAGACTAAGGTCAAGTGGGCCTTAGGGAGCATTGCCACCAATAAAGCTAGTGGAAGAGATGGAGTTCCAGCAAGGTCATTTAAAATCTTAAAAGATGGTGCTATTAAAGTGCTGCACTCAATATGTCAGTAAATTTGGAACACCCAACAGTGGCCACAGGCCTGGAAAAGGTCAACCTTCATCCCAATCCCCAAGAAGGGCAGTACTAAGGAATGTTCCTACTACCAGACAATTGCACCTATTTCCCATGAGAGTAAGGTTATGCTCAAAATCTTTCAAGCTAGACTTCAGCAGTACTTGAAGCAAGAATTTCCAGATGTACAAGCTGGGTTTAGAAAAGGCAGAGGAACCAGAGATCAAATTGCCAACATTCCTTGGATCATAGAGAAAGCAAGGGAATTCCAGAAAACATCTACTTCTGTTTCACTGACTACCATAAAGCCTTTGACTATGTAGGTCATAACAAACTGTGGAAAACTCTGAAAGAGATGGGAATACCAGGTCATCTTACCTGTCTCCTGAGAAATCTGTATGCAGGCCAAAAAGCAACAATTAGAACCTTATATAGAACAATGGACTGGTTCAAAATTGAGAAAGGAGTATGACAAGGCTGTATATTGTCACCCTGTTTATTTAACTTATATACAGAACACATATCATGTGAGATGCCAGGCTGGATGTGTTACAAGCTGGAATCAAGACTGCCAGGAGAAATATCAACACCCTGATATACAGATACATCAGGCATGCACGTCTTTCAGTCATGTCTGATTCTTTGTGATTCCACAGTCTGGGACCCGCTAGGCTCCTCTTTCCATGGAATTCTCCAGGCAAGAATACTGGAGTGGGTTGCCATTTCCTCCTCCAAGTGATCTTCCTGACCCAGGGACTGAAACTGTGTCTCTTATGTCTCCTGCATTGGTGGGCTGGTTCTTTACCACTAGCGCCACCTGTGAAGCCCCAGATACACAGATGACACCACCCTAACGGTAGAAAGGGAAGAGGAACTAAAGAGCCTCTTGATGAGGGTGAAAGAGGAGAGTGAAAAAGCCAGCTTAAAACTCAATAAGATAAAACAAAGATCATGGCATCTGGTCCCATCACTTCATGGCAAATAGAAGGGGAAAAGGTGGAAGCAGTGAAAGATTTCCTCTTCTTGGGCTCTAAAATCACTGCAGATGGTAACTGTAGTCATGAAATTAGAAGATGACTGCTTCTTGGAAGGAAAGCTATGACAAATTTAGACAGCCTATTAAAAAGCAAAGGCTATTTGCCAACAAATGTCCATATAGCTTTGCTATGGTCTTTCTAGTATTTATGTAAGGATGAGAGAGTTGGACCATAAAGAAGGCTGAACACAGAAGAATTGATACTTTTGAACTATGGTGCTGGAGAAGACTCTTGAGAGTCCTTTGGGCAACAAGGGGGATTAAACCAGTCAATCCTAAAGGAAATCAACCCTGACCATTCTTTGGAAGGACTGATGCTGAAGCTGAAGTTCCAATACTTTGGCCACCTGATGTGACGAGCCAATTCATCAAAAAAGACTTTGATGCTGGGAAAGATTGAAGGCAGAAGGAAAAGAGGGCAACAGCAGATGACTAGGTTGGATGACATCAAGGATTCAATGGACATGAACTTGGGAAATCTCTGGGAGATGCTGAGGGACAGGGAGGCCGTGTGTGAGGCAGTCCATGGGGTCATAAAGAGACAGACATGAATGAGCAACAACAAGGTTTACTGCAGGGCTGAGCAAGGAGAATGGGTGGCTTACACTCAAAAATTCCAATCTCTGTGATGGACTTCAGGGGAGAGATTTTAAAGATAAAATTGCCAGGGGGAGGGCTGTAGGGTGTGTGACTTTCTTCTGATTGTTGGGGAAGTAAGAGGAGGTGTTCTAGGAATCTGTCATCAGCCTTCTGGTTCCAACTAGCCTGGGGTCCACATACTTGTGCTCAGTCTGAGGTTACCATCCTCCGCTTTGGTGGGGCCCAAGTCCTGCAGAAGTTATATATCAGATTGCTATGCACATCCCCCAAGGAGGAACCAGCACCCTGCCCGACACGGCATGATTGTTTCTTGACTGCCTTTCGTTTGTTTCTCCATGTCCACACTTGCCTATTTACTAATTGTTTGAATCTGCCCTTTGGAACTCAGGGAAGGTCTGGGAGGTGGAAGTCTTTCTCCTCTAAATAAGAAACAGTGAAAGTGAAAATTGCTTAGTTGTGTCCAACTCTTACTGACCTCATGCACTGTAGACCCCAAGGCTCTTCTGTCCACGGAATTCTCCAGGCAAGAATACTAGAATAGGTTGCCCTTCCATTCTCCAGGGGATCTTCCCAACCTATGGATTGAACCCAAGTCTCCTGCATTGGAGGCAGATTCTTTACTATCTGAGTCAAAGCTCTACCTCATCAAACAAGAAACAGAGAACCTAAGTCTTTTGTTCTGGTAGAGCCTTACAGAGTCCTGCTTGGTTTCATTTGCACTTGTGAAAAATTGGAACTGTGTCCTTTAGAGGCATAAGATGAAGTTTTGATAAAGGAAATGTAAGCTATGAGGGAATCAGGTATAGGTAATGGGTTAGGAACCAAAAGAATGAGAGAACTGATTTTAGACTGGACCTTGGGAGGCAAAATCCATGCTCTCAAGAGTATCTGTGGGAAAGGAGACAATTGATATAAAAAGGTAATGGCAAGATCACGGTCAATGAAAATAAGATTTCTTAGAACTCAAATTTCAGTCTATTTCACACCTGCCCTTGAACCTACTCAGCTGAACATGGCTTGAGAAAAACATACAAACAGCCTGATTGATTTAACTTTATAAGTTCATGACCTTTAGTGGTTCCTTGGAGCATCCTGGAAATAGTATTCTATGTCCTAGTCCATTCACTCATCTATACTCTAGGTGACAAGTCATTTTATCTTCTCTCTTAAAACCACATTTTTTCTAGTTCTATATGATAACTTTGAATCCTACTTCACTGAGAGAATAGAAACCATCAGAGGATTTTCCCTATATTTTCTCCCCATTACCCCTTCCCACCCATCTTTGGTGGGTGGGAAGACACTTTGACTTCTTTCCACTTCAGTAGATGAAACGACTATTCTCTACTCAGAGATGAAACCCCCACCATATATCAGATTTTTTTAGGCATCTCCCCAGGGATTTCTCCCTGCCTCTCCTCTGTATTCCTCTGTTCTCTTTCTGATGGATCATTCTCACAAGCAGACTTCCATGTTGAATTTCTCCATATCCCACTTCAACTACCATCTCATTTTGTTGCTCCCCAAAAACGTTTGGTTTTAGTTTTCCCCATTCCACAAAATGGCTGCTGTCATGGACAGTGATGTCATCTGTATTGCTGAATCCAATGGCCTGTTATCTGTCCTTGTCTAACTTGGTCTAGCAGCAGGATTTGACAGTGTGGATTTGACTCTCATCTTGCAATACCCTTTTCACTTAGTTTCTGATCACTGTACTTGGCTAATTTTTTTGCTAATTCGTAGCTGCTTTTCTCAAGGTCCTTTGACTGGAGTGCTCCAGAGTTCAGTCTTTGGAACTTTTCTCTATCTATCCTCACTCCTTAGGTCTCTTGTGTCACATTGCTGTAAATACTATCACTATGTTGATGGTTCCCAAATTTATTTCTCTCTTGAACTCCGGATGTACATACCCAACTGTCTATTCAATATCTCAACATAGATATCCTATGAAAAGTTTAGTGCTGTAAATTCAAACTCTTGCTATTGCCTCTTGAACATGTTACTCCTGAATTCTCTTCTAATCAATAAGTAGTAACTACATGCTTTCACTTTTCTTCCTCTCTAAAATCCCTCATTTAAACCATCAGTATATCCAATGTTCCTATTTTCAAAATATATCCAGAATCTGACTTCTGCTACCAACATGACTCAAACAATTATCTCCTTTCATGGATAATTGCAATATTCTCTTACTGGCTGTGCGGCTTGTACATCCGTCCCAATGATAGACATTCCTAGTGCTCACTGAAACTTGATTTTCCCTCCCTCCTGCGAGGACTGTATTTGGGGTTTTTGGCTAGTTCTTGACCTTAGGGTGAGTAGAAGCAAAAGTCCTCTACAGACCTTCCAGTTTACTTTATCCTCGTCAGTGAGAATGTCAGCTGAGTGTTGAAATAATAAACCCACAAATAGGGGCTGAATTGCCATGGATCCAGCAGTGATTCAAATGAATGTCGGTCAAATCTCTTTGCATTTCACTCAGAGTAAAAACTGATGTCTTACAAAACGCTGTACCATTACCATGTTCCCCATTACCTCTCTGCCCTTGTCTTCTGCTACTCCTCCTTTCGTTTGGCTCCCTCTGTTCCTGGCACACTGTCTCTGGGTTAGCCTTAGGATACCATGCACAATTTTGCCTCAGGGCCTTTGCTCTTACTGTTGCTTCTACCTGCAATGTTCCCAAGACATCTGTAAGTCTTGCTTCTTCATCTTCCTTGAGTCTATTCAGAGATGATAGCTTCTCAGAAAGGCCACAATTTTTTAAAAATTGCAACAGCTAGGAGCTCTCCATCCTTTACTGTGCCTTAGTCTCTTCTTTAGTATGTTTAGCTGTGTGACACATTTCATATATTTACTCCTTTGTTTATTTATTGCCTGTCTTCCTCAATTAGAATGAATGTTTAATCACAGCAGGGATATTTATTTATTTTTCTACTGATCTTTCATCTGTGCCTAAAATAGTGCCTGATATAGAGTAGGCAGGCAACATTTGTTTGCAGAATGAATGAATAAATAAATGAAGCCTTCTTTCTCCAACTGCAACCTCTGAAGATGCCAAATGCTTATTTATGTGCTGTGAATAGAATGGATACAACATAATAGCAGAAATTCACATCCTAGCCTACCTATAACACAAAGGTATTGCACAAAGATTTCCTAATGGGAATCAGATTCCTCACATAGTTCAGATCCAAACCAAAACATACAAACTGTAAATTCTTAACTACTTACAATTAAAATAAACAGCAGTAGGCAAGGACTTAATTTTTTTTCCATAATTGAATCCATTCATTTTTATAAAATACCTACAATGAAATCTGGAAAGGATATTACACAGCCCATTAGAATATAATAATCAATGCAGAAGATATATTGCACAATAAATAGAGTAGGGAATGAGACAAAGATTATGAGTGTAGTGTGTGTGCATCTAAGTGGGTGGCCAATAAGTGATAATGAATGTTCCTTTCATGTTAAAGCTGTCACCCATTTGAAGTTTTTTCTCCAATTTATACAGAATTATTTTTATATCCACAGTTTAACTGGGAAAGTTCAAGACTTTAATGTGAAAAGTGACCAAAAATATTCTTGGGGATACAACATAATGAGAAGAATGCAAATGTTATTAAACAAAGATTTAAAAAAATTTTTATTGCCATTTTCTTAAAAATATTTAATAAAGCATTTTCTGTAGCACATGAAAATGATGCTATAATGAACCAGTGGGGAAGAACATTTTTCTTGTGTTTTGTTTGGATTCAGAACCTAAGTGGTAAGAATGTGCATTTGAGTTGCATGGAAAATCATATCAGATAGCGTAACAGACTTCTACTTAGCAAATGAGATGGAATTTCTGCAGCCCACCAGCCCAGCACTACCTTTATATTCAGAGGCAGATTTCCAGCTGAATTTTTCAGGGTATAAGGGTTGTGAAATTGATATATGCTCTTGGGATTTTGTAAATATGAGCTATTTGCCAGCCATAAAAAGACAATGCCTGTCTTTTTGGGATTACTTATTAGACTGTATGGGAGTAAGTGGAAAGACATTTGTGTTTACTTACTCTATAGTAAACAAAAATGACATTACTTTTCTAAGAAGTTTCTTTATCAAACAGGATGTAATGGCTATTACTAATTCCTAAGATGTGCCAAAGAAGATAATGAATGCGTGCATGCTAAGTTGCTTCAGTCGTGTCTGACCCTTTGCAATTCTATGGACTGTAGTCCACCAGGCTCCTCTGTCCATGAGATTCTCCAGGTAAGAATACTAGAGTGGGTTTCCATGCCCTCCTCCAGGGAATCTTCCCAACCTAGGGAATGAACCCATGTTTCTTATGTCTCCTGTATTTGCAGGTTTTTTTTTTTTTTTTTTTTTTTTTACCACTAGTGCCACCTGGGAAGCCCAAGATAATGAATATTAAGGGCTATAAACAACTCTCTAGAAAAATCCAAAAGGATAGTATATGTTTTCAATTCTGCTTGAAGATCCTGGTCACTTTCTAGAGTGGAGTTGCCTTCCAGACCTAGGCAGAATCTGATCTTCTTTATTCCATGCATAATATATTCAGAGAGAAAAAGATTGTTTGGAATATGATTAGAACATAATATTCACTATCATCCTGTGGGTTCAGGACAGGGTTTCTAAGAACAAATGAAACCTTATAGTTTATTTACATGAACAAGTTTATCAGTTGATCTTTTGTTCATTTCTTGTTGGCTGTTATTATGGCTGCTTGCTAATCAATCATTAAGATCTTTGCTTGGTTTTTCTGTTGTGGCCATTCAGATACATCTGAGCACCCCAAATGGTTTTACACAACAAGCGTTACCAGGTTTCTACATGTGAAGAAAATCTAAGGTAAGATTGTAATTTGAAAACACCTGTGTAGTGAGGAAAATATAACTTCTACCATGTTACAAAAAAATATTCAAGATAAGAGTTGCTTGAATTTGGAACTTATACTCTATTGATTTTGTTTATAAGACCAGATAATTAGCAGAAAGTTTCTCTGTAGGGAATCTGCATCTGTCTTGGCAATCTATGTACTTTCTAAAGCTTTTGGAAAAATTAAATAAAAATTACATTCCTAACAAGAACAATTGTTTAAAGTGATCTTTACCCATTTCTATTTGTTCTCTTGAAACATGACAGGAGGTCTCGTGTGTCTCTCCCACCTGGAAACTTTGAGACAGTATTCTCTTCCTCCTCTTTACCTTTTGCAGCACTTATCAGCAATGCTGTGTGTCCCCGAATGAGGCTGATAAAGAGAATCAGAGACCTGTTGCCCATGTGTGAGCAGGAAACACAAACAACAACTTTGGTTTTTTCAGTGTGAAATCTGGGAACTCTGTTACTGTAGCATAATTTAGACCATCTCAACTGATATGCAGAAATAGCCTTTTTTGTCCCCAAATCCACTACCAGTTTTTAATTCTGGAATCATCTCTCAAGCATCCACATATTTTGCGTAGAAAGACTTGTCCGTATTTCTTCCACAATAACTTTCAACATATCCTTTTCTAGCCATGACCACTGCCAGCACCTATGAACAGCAACTTTTTATTTTACTCTTGACAGTTAAAGTGTGTCCCTACATCCAGACCCTTCTCTAGAGGTACGGTGTTTCCTGCTAATAGTGGCCAGATTACTCTTAGAAAAAGTTGCCTGCCTTACATACATCCCTACGCAAAATCCACAGTGGCCTACTCTGGATTAAATGCTGTGTCTAGAGTTCATATACTGAAACTTCCTCCCCCACAAAATGTGATGGTACTGTGAGGTGGAGGCTTTGGGAGGCACTTAGGATTAGATGAGGACAGGAGGGTAAAGCCCTCATGAATGGGATTAGTGGCCTTAAAGAGTCATCAGAGAGCTCGCTTTCTCTCTCTGCTCTTAGCCATGAGGATGTTGGCAATCTGCAACCAAGAAAGAGAGTTCTCACTTGAATCGGACCATGCTGACATCCTGATCTTGGACTTCTAGTTTCCAGAACTGTGAGAAATTTATGTTATCAACCAACCAGCATATGATACTTTGTAAGAAAAGCCTGAACTAAGGCAGTTCTCCACTACTTATAAATTAAATGTCTTATCCTTATCTCTCTTACAATGTAGCCATAGCTTTGTGCACCATTTTTATTATCCTTTCAGTTCAGTTCAGTTCAGTTGCTCAGTCATGTCCAACTCTTTGCAACCCCATGAACTGCAGCACTCCAGGCCTCCCTGTCCATCACCAACTCCCGGAGTTCACCCAAACTCATGTCCATCACGTCAGTGATGCCATCCAGCCATCTCATCCTCTGTCATCCCCTTCTCCTCCTGCCCCCAATCCCTCCCAGCATCAGAGTCTTTTCCAATGAGTCAACTCTTCACATGAGGTGGCCAAAGTACTGGAGTTTCAGCTTTAACATCTGTCCTTCCAAAGAACACCCAGGACTGATCTCCTTTAGAATGGACTGGTTGGATCTCCTTGCAGTCCAAGGGACTCTCAAGAGTCTTCTCCTTTACATGGTATTATTTTCTCTCCACATCAGCCAGTCAAGTCTCCTCCCTCTCAGTGAAATGTGTCACATACCTGCTTCCCTGGTGGCTCAGATGGTAAAGCGTCTGCCTGCAATGCGGGAGATCCAGGTTTGATTCCTGGGTCGGGAAGACCCCCTGGAAAAGGAAATGGCAATCCACTCCAGCACTGTTGCCTGGAAAATCCCATGGATGGAGGAACCTGGTAGGCTACAGTCCATGGGGTTGCAAAGAGTCGGACACGACTGAGCGACTTCACTTTCACTTTTTGAAAGGATACTTTTAATCTTCTTGTGTTTAATCCTATTAGGTGAACACCTCCTAGGTCTGGTAATATTCTGAAGTTTATCTGCAGAATTAGGTAAATGTTTTCCAGTTAAAAAGTTAATATCTTTGCTTGAGTGAGAAAGAAAAGAGAGCTGGTCTGTAGATCAACTTTTTTCTGGACTTAGAGCAATTTATCAGCCTAATGTGTGATGACCTCTCATTTCATGTAATCACAGTGCATATATATATATATATATATATGATTTATCAGAGCTACTGCAAATTGCTGCTATGCTTAATTTATTTAGAATCTAGTTCTCTATGTATCCAAATGACAAATACTAAACAGAGGGAAAGAAAAAAAAATTATGTTCAATAAAATGAAACATGATTTGTTATATACCTCATAAAGTTTAGTGGCCTTTAGCTAAAGAGTCTATTTTTGATTGAACAAAGGGTTTAATTATTATAACCAAAGCCATTTCAGCATTATCTTCCCTTTGAAATATTGCAATTAAAATTTTCAGTCTAAGCAATTACTTATTTGTAAAAAAAAAAAAAAAAAAGGCTACCTTTGA
>SJYQ01001996.1:542036-589929 GCA_006410935.1 Redunca redunca
TTGAGGCTTGAATTGAAGATGATAAAAATTAGCCATCTAAAACCATTTTAATTTTATGAAAAATAAACTGAGTGAAATGTTTCAGCCTGAAAGCTTAGACGATCTTTAGGGGAAATTAGTTATGTTGCTAATAGCAGTTCCAATTTATAAGGCACTAGAAGGAAGCAATCAAAGAGGCAAAAACAAGATAAATAATCCTTAAAATGGAACAATTAAATAGAGATCAGTTGTGACAAAAATCATAAGATAATGTTCCTAGATTTTAAAAGACAATGTCTTTCTTTTGTTAATTAGAGATAATCTACATTTTATAATATGTAACTATTTACCAAGCAATGGAATGTTTTCTATTGATATAAAGATAGATGCATTTCCAGATGGACTTCTGTTCAACAGGGAAGATGGCTAAAGTGATAATTTCTTGTTTGTCTTAGTGTAACTTTGATGATCTCCAGGCTTTCCGTCATTTTCTTCTTCAAAATTAAATGACACATATAAACCATGTGCATCAGAACTCAAACTAGGGCAATATATTTTTTCATTTGGTACAGATATTAAAATGCCTGCTTATTTGCACACACAGCCGAGTGTAAATATAAAATGAAAAAATGTCACATGGGGTCTCTCGGGCAGGTATATTCCACTTTGTAACACTCGTGCCTCTATTTCAAACCTCATGAAACAAACACTATTTACTGCGAGCCTGACAGATGTTGAATGTGCTTCTGTTACCTTATTTACATATGCAGATTAAAATGTTTCACTTTGTTTTGTACTAGCTTGATCTCTTAATTTTGATGATCTCAAACTGTTGTTATTAGGTTTTCAGGAAAAAAAACAAAAACAGTCATTTATTTCATAAAGAAATTCATCCACCTAATGTGCATTTATTCAAACATAGAGTAAATTTTACATGTATGTATTACTTTATTCTCTGTCCTATTATAGGGAGTAGGAGTGACAATATTAGAGCTCTCTTGATTCATATTGCTTTAAAATTCATGCAAATGGGCATAAATATTGGTTTTGCACTTTTGTTTAGCATTTTTATACATATTTATTTCCACAGAAGTATATATTTCTCAAACTCTTTTTTTTTCCTTCCTGAGAAAGTAACAGGCCAGGAAATCAAATGTTAAGCAAAATAAATTTCTAAACTCTGCCACATTTACTTTATTGGGGTAAGTAAATGTCACATTCTAGTAAAACCTCCTTTCCCTAGGATATAATGGCTAGGAGAAAGCTAATAGGGCTTCACTTACAGACCTTGACTCCAGTTGGTCTTCAGTTTGTTCCTAGGGTACCAGTTCCCTGGTACCTCTCCCATCCCTGCCCCAGAGATTGCCTCCCTGGCTGTGTCCCATCTATAGGGTCTTCATGATACCCACTGGGACCACCTGCACTCTATTTCTCAGTCACAGCACCCAAGTGTTTCATTCTAGCTAGACCTCCAAATTTTTTAAGTAGAAGATTAAATACTTTTCTAAGTTTAGAGCTCTTTCAATCATTCTTTTACTGTTTGTCTTTTCAAAACTTCAGAAAGTACTCTCTAAGCTTCTGACTCTCTTTTAAGGAACATATCCTAAATTCCCCCAAGAAGAAGCTGAACTGCAGTGAGAGTTCATTGTGGCACTCTACTCTGTATCAGTCTCTGAGCAACCTAGACAGCATATTAAAAAGCAGACACATTCCTTTGCCAACAAAGGTCCACCTAGTCAAGGCTATGGTTTTTCCAGTAGTCATGTATGGATGTGAGAGTTGGACTATAAAGAAAGCTGGGCACCGAAGAATTGATGCTTTTAAACTGTGGTGTTGGAGAAGACTCTTGAGAGTCCCTTGGACTGCAAGGAGATACAACCAGTCCATCCTAAAGGAAATCAGTCCTGAATGTTCACTGGAAGGACTGATGTTGAAGCTGAAACTCCAACTGTTTGGCCACCTGGTATGACAAACTGACTTGTTTGAAAAGACCCTATGCTGGGAAAGATTGAAGGCAGGAGGAGAAGGGGACGACAGAGGATGAGATGGTTGGATGGCATCACCGACTCAATGGACGTGGGTTTGAGCAAGGTCCGGGAGTTGGTGATGGACAGGGAGGCCTGGCACGCTGCAGTCCATGGGGTTGCAAAGAGTCGGACATGACTGAGTGACTGAACTGAACTGAACTGCCTTCTCAACAGTTGCTCACATCTGGACACATGTTTTATTCCTGAGAGAGCACTTCCTGCTTGCTAGGTAGGGTATTTTCTTTTCCTTTGTAGGGGGTTCTTTGTTATTTTGAAAATCTGAATTCAAGATCTCCACTGTTTCTCTTTTCAGGTGGTGCTAGTGATAAAGAATCTGCCTGCCAATGCAGGAGACATGGGAGATGAGGGTTTGATCTCTGGGTCAGGAAGATTCCCTGGGTTAGGGAATGGCAATCCACTCCAATCTTCTTGCTTGAAAAATTCCATAGACAGAGGAGCCTAGCAGGCTACAGTCTATGGAGCCAGAAAGAGTCATATACAACTGAGCACACATACACACACACCATTTCTTTGACTCTGTGGGAGAGGGAGAGGGCGGGATGATTTGGGAGAATGGTATTGAAACATGTATAATATCATATAAGAAACGAATCGCCAGTCTAGGTTCGATGCAGGATACAGGATGCTTGGGATTGGTGCACCGGGATAACCCAGAGGGATGGTATGGGGAGGAAGGTGGGAGGGGGTCCAGGAGTGCAAACTTATGTACACCCGTGGTGGAATCATGTTGATGTATAGCAAAACCAATACAGTATTGTAAAGTAAAAAAATTAAATTAAATTAAAAAAGAAAAAGCTGTCTTGTACACATGGTTGCTGAGAATACCGTGCTATACTCTGTTAAACTAAAACTTCAGCTACCCTGGTTGTTGCTTCCTCCTTTTCACATCTCAGAATCTGTAGTCACATGCATTTTAGGCTGCCAAGTTATTTTGTTTTGTTTTTATCATTAAAGTCACTGATTGACTTTCCTTTATGAAGAAGGCACTAGGTAAAAGAGCTCCTAAGAAGACAATAATCTAAATGGGAGAGAAGAGATAAATGAGATGAATATAACATGATGTTGGCATAGGCTGTGTTATAGGCATAGGCTTGATAAATCAGTGTAGCTACTACTTAGAGGAAAGAGAAGCTGACGAGGGCAAAAGTGGTTTTTGATGAGTTCTTAGGTAAGTATGTATCCAACTGGGTTTTGAAGGATAGACAACACTTGACTAAGTTTAGTGAAGGCAGAGATTCTTCAGGTCATGGATATTTGGAGAGAAAAATGTGAAGTAGGAACACATATGTATGGGAAATAAAGAATAAGTTCCATTTTTGGAATGGATGATTTGATTAGTAGGAAACAGCATTGGAAATATAGTTGGAATTGGATCATAGAAGACCTCCCATTCCAAGCATTTAGACTCTTAGGCCAAACTGTGTTCCACTCAAACTGTGGTCCTGTCCCATGAAATCTTAATAATGATCCTCACAAAATGGTTACAGAGCAAAACATCTGAAAAGCACTCTATTACTCTTTTCGATGACTTTCCTGGTGGCTCAGAGGTTAAAGCATCTGCCTATAATTCAGGAGACCTGGGTTCGATCTGGGTCAGGAAGATCCCCTGGAGAAGGAAATGGCAGCCCACTCCAGTACTCTTGCCTGGAGAATCCCATGGAGGGAGGAGCCTGGTGGGCTGCAGTCCATGCGGTCTTGAAGAGCTGGACACGACTGAGCGACTTCACTTTCACTCACGCTTTACGGTGCATGTTAGCACCGTAAAAATTTTGAGATGTGCTGCTGTAAAGAAATCTGTGAAAAGCTGTTTAACCCAGAATTTCTCAGACTTACTTGACAGTGGGACACTCACCCTTGTTTTTTTTTACTACTTTTTGCTTTGCACATGAAATACTTTTTGCCTTTAGCAAAACTACTGTCCTAGGGAATAAAGCTGCTTTAGGCCCTATGTGGATTTTGCAGGAATTCGAGGGAAGAAAAATTTTCTTTCTTTTTTTAAAAAAAGATTTATTTATTTGATTGCATCATGTCTTAGTTGTCGCTTGTGGGATCTCTCTAGCTTTGGCGTGCAGTTTAGTTGCTCCAAGGCATGTGGGATCTTATCTCCCCCACGAGGTTTGGAACCTGCATCCCCTGCATTGCAAGGTGAATTCTTAACCACTGGACCACCAGGGAAGTCCTGGGAAAATTTTTCTTATACAAATGGAGATCTATAGAGTGAGATACCTGCATAATCCTGGAACCATTTGAATTTAGCAGCCCCCCCTTTTTTTTAGCATTTTCTTTATTAAAATTGAAAATGTAAATATTAATAAATCAAGATACATTTATGACAAACTTTCATGTGCAAAACAATGGTCTAGGTGCTACATGGAATGCAATACAAATACAATTGGTTATTATCTATAATAAACTTGCAAGCATATGAAACTTGTAAGACAATTTCATAAATAACTATAATACAAGGAGGAATATAATGTGTGAAAATAGTTACAACAAAGTGTTGTGGGATGATGATGTGGAAGAAGGGATGGATTTTCTCAAGAAGAGCTTTTCGAATGAGGCCATGGCTCAAGGAGGAACCAGGAGATACACTGGTAGAAAAGGAATCAGCGAAGAAACTATCTGGTTCCGACCAGAAAGATGGCAAACTAGCAATCTAACCCTCACATTTAGAGAGTTTGTGTTAGACCTACACAGAGTTGCCAACATTTAAAAATTCAGAGATTTACATAAAATCCGGCTGTCTAGCACCTGTTGCAAATGACAAGACCTGGGAACAATAACCTGAAACTAGGTAGGAACTACCTCTTTAGGCAGAATATATGGATGCTAGGTTGCCATTGTTGTTATTTAGCTGCTAAGTTGTGTACCACTCTTTTGTGGCCACATGGACTTGTACAGCCCATCATGTTACTCTGTCCATGGGGTTTCCCAGGCCAGACTACTGCAGCATTTTCTTCTCCAGGGAATCTTCCTGACCCAGGGGTTGAGCCCACATCTCCTGCACTGCAGGTGGCTTATTTACCACTGAGCCACCAGGGAAGCCCCTAGGTCGCCACTTGTGTGTATGCTTAGTCGCTCAGTCATGTCCAGCTCTTTGTGACCCGATGGACTGTAGCCCAGCAGACTCCTCTGTCCATGGGGATTCTCCAGGCAAGAATCCTGTAGTGGGTTGCTATGCCCTTCTCCAGGGGATCTTCCCAACCCAGGGATCGAACCCAGGTCTCCCGCATTACAGGCAGATTTTTTACCATCTGAGCCAGCAGGGAAGCCCATAGTCTCACCATAATCTTTTGTCCTGGGATCAGTGTCTAGAGATAATTATTACTGAGGTGACAGCTGTTTTTCTCTCAGCATATGTAAGAGGAAAGTGACATTTTTCTTATATCCATGTTTCCATCCAAAGTGGGAAAATAAAGACAGATATGTGGGTCACAGATTTCAAGAACAATGGGCAAGACCATTTTAGTTGCAGGAGATAAGACTATTCTTAAACTTATGATAGATGTACAAATGCATCTGTTTTGAAAGAATGTGACATAAGAGACTAATTCAGTCATTTATGTTATCTGCTTGGCCCCTGAAGGCATTTGAGCTTGACTCATACTGCAAGAGAATAAGGTAAATGCTCTCAAGGAATGAAAGGAAGGAGAGGATTCCAAAAAACAAGGGCTATTCTAGAAAGATCAAGTGGGTTAAGAGGACTAAAAATGACCACTGGATTTGAATATTTGGAGACCATTGGTAAATGTAATGGTAGAAGTTCCAGTGGAATATGAGTGTGGAAACCAGTGATTGAGGACAATGAAAAAGAGATGAAGGAAGTAGAACCCATGAAAATTGCTTAGAGTTTCAGTGGAAGGTTTCTTTTTGGTTTTGTTTCAATTGTTTCTTTTAAATGTAGAAGGCTTGTATGAATCTGTGGGCCACTATTACTCTTCCTCTGGAACATTGTCTGCCAAGAGGTTCTTACTTGGTGTTAATAGAAATTATCAAATGGTAGAAAAATTATTGTTTTCATTAACCTGAGAGAACTTCCCAAACCTCTTAAAGGTAGAGTTTAAGTAAAAACTACATTATAGCATACAGTTCAGTTCAGTTCAGTTCAGTCGCTCAGTCGTGTCCGACTCTTTGCGACCCCATGAATCACAGCATGCCCATCCTCCCTGTCCATCACCAACTCCTGGAGTTCACTCAGACTTACATCCATCGAGTCAGTGATGCCATCCAGCCATCTCATCCTGGGTCATCCCCTTCTCCTCCTGCCCCCAATCCCTCCCAGCATCAGAGTCTTTTCCAATGAGTCAACTCTTCTCATGAGGTGGCCAAAGTACCGGAGTTTCAGCTTTAGCATCGTTCCTTCCAAAGAAATCCCAGGGCTGATCTCCTTCAGAATGGACTGGTTGGATCTCCTTGCAGCCCAAGGGACTCTCAAGAGTCTTCTCAAACACCACACTTCAAAAGCATCAATTCTTCGGCTCTCAGCTTTCTTCACAGTCCAACTCTCACATCCATACATGACCACTGGGAAAAACATAGCCTTCACCAGACAGACCTTAGTTGGCAAAGTAATGTCTCTGCTTTTGAATATGCTATCTAGGTTGGTCATAATTTTTCTTCCAAGGAGTAAGTGTCTTTTAATTTCATGGCTGCAGTCACCATCTGCAGTGATTTTGGAGCCCCCCAAAATAAAGTCTGACATTGTTTCCACTGTTTCCCCATCTATTTCCCATGAAGTGATGGGACCAGATGCCATGATCTTCGTTTTCTGAATGTTGAGCTTTAAGCCAACTTTTTCACTCTCCTCTTTCACTTTCATCAAGAGACTTTTGAGTTCCTCTTCACTTTCTGCCATAAGGGTGGTGTCATCTGCATATCTGAGGTTATAGCATACAACTTAGGTCTAATGCCAGATTGGGACTTTCTACTTCTTTTTCCTTGTGTCTATGCCTATTATACGTCTCAGATTGGAGGACAGGATTTTATCATTGCACTTCCAGAAAAAGTGAATCTGAAGTTTATCCACTACTCCAAGAGTAAAAGGAATAAGATTACAAGAGAGTAAAAATTTGCTCCAATAACCTGCCACTTAGTCTATGGCTGGGAAATGGCCTACGCATGTGAGAGATCAGAGAAGAGATTACGTGTAGTTTTCTCTTTAAGAGAAGGAGTTCTTTTATTTGCTATTGGAGCTAAAAGGAGAAAAGGAAGCGGGAACAGAATGACAGAGTACCTGAACACCAAGCTTCAATACTGTCACTTTGCTGTTATTGTTTAGTGGCTATGTTGTGTTAGATTGTCTCGCAACCCCATGGACTGTAGACTGCCAGGCCCTTCTGTCCGTGGGATTTCCCAGGCGAGAATTCTGGAGTAGGTTGTCATTTCCTTCTCCAGGTGATCTTCCTTACCCAGGGATTGAACCCACACCTCCCATACCTCCTGCATCGGCAGCTGGATTGTTTATCACTGAGCCACCACAGAAGTCCACTCACTAGAAAAACAGCCCAGCGAATGTTTGGGTCTGGGCCAAGAGCTATTTCCCACAGAATAACTTGTATTCAGTGTACATGACACTCTCTGCCCCTCATCACTGTTCAGAATCACCATATGTCCCTATCAACCGACAATATGCTAAGTGCATAATCCTGTTGCATAGAGACAAATGCTGCATTATCCCATGTATATGGTGCATCTAAAATAGCCAGATTCATAAGAGCGAAGATTGGTGGAATGGTGGTTTCCAGGGGCAGGGAGAAAGGATAAATGGTGAGCTACTAATCAATGGGCATAAAATTTTCAGTTAATTTAGATGATAAACCCTTGAGATCAGCTGTACAACATTGTACAGCACAATGTACTGTATACTTAAAAACTAAGCAGGGTAGATCTTGCACTGAGTTCTTTCCAAAATAAGATCAAATAAAATAAAATTTAAAAAGATTAAAATAAGACAGTAAAAAGACAGCTTAGTGTAATGAAGCTTCTGAAGCAACTGATTGCAGTTCTATCACTTGTGAGCTGGGCAACTTTGCCAAGCACTCTAAAGTCTCTGAACCACCTTAAAGCTACATTGGAAGGCTTTTATGAGGACTGAATTTGACAGTATATGTAAGGTATTAAATATAGCACACAATAGATATTCAATAAATTATGCATACACACATGTATTTTGATTTTATAAACCTAAAGTGTGGTATTTCCCCAACCATATTTTGTGTAAACTACTTCCAATAAACTTATCTGAGAAAAAGTGTGTCCTTACTGGAAAAACAATTCATTTCATTGGGGGAAGAAATCAAGATTGAGAAATATTAAACAACTAAATCAAAGTCCCAAATTAATAAATGTCAGAAATGAAAATTGTTGTCTAGACCTGGGGTTGGTAAATTATCATCTGCTGGCTAAATCTAGCCAGCTGTCTGTTTTGTAAATAAAGTCTTATTGGAACATGTGCCCATTTGCCATTACTGTCTATGACTCCTATGCTCCATTGGCAGAGCTGAGTAGTTGCTACAGATACAGAATGGCCTGCAAAGTTACATTACTATCTGACATTCCAAGAGAAAGTTTACAAACACCTGGTCTAGAGTAGACTAGTGAGAAATGAAGGATAGAGAGCAGACATTGGAGTAAGCCCTATCCACAATAATTTTCAGGGCGATTTCAAGTATTTTGAACTCTACCTTCTTATGTGGAAAATCCTAATCTTGAATTTTTTTCTCATTACCACTGGGTGCATTTTTAGATGCATATTTATATGCTTGGCAGGTGTTTGAGGATTATATCCTTAGGAGCAAAAGTTTACACTGAATTGGAATGGTTATAATAATTCATTTTCTGTTTCCACCTTACCATTCACTTCTACACGTATTTTACTGCTGGCTTATATCTTAAAAGTTCCCTTGAGTACCACGATTATGTTGACAATGCTTCCAAACATGGCCATTCCTCATTCTGAGACTCTGGGAGGATTGAGCCACGAGCCTTCTTTCTGTCTGTCTGTAGCTTTCTCTGGAGACTCCATGTCAAGGAGGGCACAGAGTGATCAGAGTGATGCATTATCACAAAGTCAAATCAGATCCGAGCAAATGAAGAGCAAAAGAGATTAATGGACTTGCTACTTAGAACACATGATAAACCCGGTGATTTGCAGTTTCCATTCAAAGGGGAAAAGTCGAGATTGGAAGACTGTGTAGCCTTGTGATAATTTTGCTGTGGAAAGATTTACTGTTCTGCTTTTTGCCTCTTTTCTGGACAAATGGGATTGCATGTTACATGCTTGATTTAAGACTATTTAAATTTTTCTGAATATAATACTATCTCCTCTTCCTTCACAATTCATTATAAATAAATTTGCACAAAATCAAGGGCAGGAGCATATTGATTTAGGTCATTTGTTTCTTTGAAATGAAATAAAACTGTTCCTCCTTCACAGAACTGCAGATAAAAGACACCTGTTTCTGATAGGTTTTGCCTGGCTGCCAAATGGAAAAGAAAAATTGAGTCCCAGCCTCATCATTTACTACCAACACTGTGACCTCAGCCCAGTTACTGTGCTTTTTTTCAGTTTCCTTATAAGAAAGATGGAAATTAAAAGCAATAGCTTTCTCATATGCTTTCTGTAAGAATTAATGCCATAATGCATGGGAGACAATTGACACAATGTCTAGCAAAAGTTAAGATCAGTAATTTTAGACCAGGACTTGCTTTCTCAATTCTTTAAGACTTGACAGCTGAAATGACTGAAGTGATTTTCTTTTTCATGCAAAATTCAGCTGAGAGAAGGTGATGAACAACGTTGAGAAGGGAAAATTAAGGGAACGAAGCATTTTTTTTTTAACCAACAAAATCCAGACTGAAGCAATCTTTATTGTCCCTGCCATTACAGTGATATGTTCGTCTTCTGCTTCTTTACTGCATAAATACCTGAAAAAGTCAAGTGTTGAATATCAGAAAATTCACTGTTTACATAATTTATCAAGAATTTTCAAAATTCTTTAACTCAGAATTTCTTATCCAGGATGTCCACAGAATAGTTTTCTGGCGATCTGTGAAAGCCCTGAAGCTTTAGCTAACATTCTCTGTTTACATTCATTTTCTTGGGAGAAGTTTCACTGCTTTAATAAGATTCTCACTATGGACTTTGATCTATAGATCAAAAGCAAAATTCTATGTAGTATCAGAGGACAAGAAAACTTTAAAAACTTTGGAATTTTGTGAAGATATAACTGTCACTAAGAACCCTGCACTTTACAATAACCTTTTTTTCCCAATTAAAACTAATGAAAAAGCACTTTATAATGTATAAATGGCAACAAAATAGCCTAATAAAATAAATAATTACACATCTGTGGCACTGATGAGCAAGCTAAGTACGTTCAGGTGACATTTCTGTGAAAGGAAAGTAATTCATTATAATTTAGCAGCACTTTACAATAGATGCTTAACAGACCAGGTAATAAAACATAATCAGTAGAAGCTTTTTAGAAGCTGATGTCGAATATTATCAAAAAAACCCCTCATATTACTTAATGATTGTGTATTCTTTTCAATTAACCGTTGCCATTCTCACTGAGAGGCATTAGGAACTGTAAACCTTCAATATTTTGCTTCAGTGTCTATTACTTATAGTTGCGTTTACCACATGCCTATGAAGCCTTCTGTAAAAGAATTTCTTCTTTGTAATATGAAGGAAGTTTGTTGCTTAACTTGAGTGATGATGGAGGGGAGGGAGTGAGGCAGGCCTGGGGGTGGCGATCAAAGAATTAATCTCCAGTTCACCTTCCAAGAGTAGTCCTAGAAAGATGACTGGAGAGCAGATGTCAGCCTTTCTCTGAGTAACAACTGGCCTGACTGTCTTCCCTGCACTATGTGAAAGTCACTCAGTCATGTCTGACTCTTTGCAATCCCATAGACTGTAGCTCACCAGACTCCTCTGTCCATGGAAATCTCCAGGCAAGAATACTGGAGTGGGAAGCCATTCCCTTCTCCAGGGGAACTTCCCAACCCACGGATTTAACCCAGTCTTCCGCATTGCTGGCAGATTATCATCTAAGCCACCAGGGAAGCCCTTAATGTAATGGCAGTGTACAAAGTTATTTACTTAAGCTGTGATAATCTTCAGAAAGACAATATAGGCTGTGTGAGGACGGAGGCTGTAATCTACTCAAGTTGAATTAGGTTAACTACGTAAGGGAAGGGTTTGTTTATGCCTTCCGTTCAGTTCAGTTCAGTTCAGTGTCTCAGTCATGTCCGACTTTTTGCAAACCCATGGGCTGCAGCACACCAGGCTTCCCTGTCCATCACCAACTTCTGGAGCTTGCTCAAACTCATATCCATTGAATCAGTGATGCCATCCACCTATCTCACCCTCTTTCGTCCCCTTATCCTCCTGTCTTCAATCTTTTCCAGAATCAGGGTCTTTTCCAATGAGTCAGTTCTTTGTCATCAGGTGGCTAAACTTTCGAGCTTCAGCTTCAGCATCAGTCCTTCCAATGAATACTCAGGACTGATTTCCTTTAGGATGGACTGGTTTGATCTCCTTGATATCCAAGTGACTCTCAGGAGTCTTCTCCAGCACCACAGTTTGAAAGCAACAAATCTTTGGTGTTCAGCCTTCTATAGATCCAACTCTCATATCCATACATGACTACTGGAAAAACCATAGCTTAGACTATGCCTTTGTTGGCAAAGTAATGTACCTGCTTTTTAATATACTGTCTAGATTGGTCATAGCTTTTCTTCCAAGGAGCAAACGTCTTTCAATTTCATGGCTGCAGTCACCATCTGCAGTGATTTTGGAGTACAAGAAAATAGTCTCTAGTTGTTTCCATTGTTTCCCCATCTATTTGCCATGAAGTGATGGGACCAGATGTCATGATCTTTGTTTTCTGAATATTGAGTTTTAAGCCAGCTTTTTCACTGTCCCCTTTCACTTTCATCAAGAAGCTCTTCAGTTCCTCCTGCTTTCTGCCATAAGGATAGTGTCATCTGCATATCCGAGGTTATTGACATTTCTCCCAGCAATCTTGATTCCAAACTGTGCTTCATCCAGCCCAGCGTTTCACATGATACTCTGCATATAAGTTAAGTAAGCAAGGAGACAATATACAGCCTTGATTTACTCCTTTCCCAATTTGGAACTAGTCCTTTGTTCCATGTCTGATTATAACTGTTACTTCTTGACCTGCATACAAATTTCTCAGGAGGCAGGTCAGGTGGTCTGGTATTCCCATCTCTTTAAGAATTTTTTACAGTTTGTTGCGATCTACATAGTCAAAGGCTTTTGCATAGTCAATAAAGCAGAAATAGTTGTTTTTCTGGAACTCTCTTGCTTTTTCGATGATCCAATGGATGTTGATTTCTGGTTCCTCTGACTTTTCTAAATCCAGCTTGTACATCTGGAAGTTCTTGGTTCAAATAGCACTGATGCATTGCTTGGAGAATTTTGAGCATTACTTTGCTAGCATGTGAGATGAGTGCAATTGTGCGGTAGTTTGAACATTTTTTGACATTGCCTTTCCTTGGGATTGAAATGAAAACTGACCTTTTCCAGTCCTGTAGCCACTGCTGGCATATTGAGTGCAACACTTTAACAGCATCATCTTTTAGGACTTGAAATAGCTCAGCTGGAATTTCATCAGCTCCACTAGCTTTGCTCCTAGTGATGGCCCACCTAGCTTTGGACTCCAGGATGTCTGGCTCTTGGTGAGTGATCACACCATTGAGGTTACCTGGGTCATTAAGATATTTTTTGTATAGTTCTTCTGTGTATTCTTGCCACCTTTTCTTAATATCTTCTGCTTTTGTTAGGTCCGTACTGTTTCTGTCCCTTATTATGACCCTATTGGCATGAAATGTTCCCTTGGTATCTCTAATTTTCTTGAAGGAATCTCTAGTCTTTCCCATTCTATTGTTTTCCTGTATTTCTTTGCATCGATCACTGAGGAAGGCTTTCTTTTCTCTCCTTGCTATTCTTTAGAACTCTGCATGCAACTAGGTATATCTTTCTTTTTCTCCTTTGCCTTTCACATCTCTTCTTTTCTCAGCTATTTGTAAGACCTCCTCAGACAACCATTTTGCCTTTTTGCATTTCTTTTTCTTGGGGATGGTCTTGATCAGGGCCTCTAGTACAATGTCACAAACCTCTGTCCATAGTTCTTCAGGCCCTCTGTCTATCAGATCTAATCTCTTGAATGTCTATCAGATCTAATCTCTTGAATCTATTTGTCATTTCCACTGTATAATTATAAGGGATTTAATTTAAGTCATACCTGAATGGTCTGTTGGTTTCCCCTACTTTCCTCAATTTAAGTATGTGTTTTGCAATAAGGAGTTCATGATCTGAGCCACAGTCAGCTTCTGGTCTTTTTTTTTTTTCTTTCTGACTCTATAGAGCTTCTCCATATTTGGCTACAAAGAATATAATCAATCTGACTTTTGGTATTGACCATCTGGTGATGTGCATGTGTAGAGTTGTCTCTTGTGTTGTTGGAAGAGGGTGTTTGCTCTGACCAGTGCATTTTCTTGGCAAAACTCTGTTAGCCTTTACCCTGCTTCATTTTTTACTCCAAGGCCAAAATTGTCTGTTACTCCAGGTATTTCTTGACTTCCTCCTTTTGCATTCCAGTCACCTATGATGAAAAGGGCATCTTTTTTTGTTGTTCTAGAAGGTCTTATAGGTCTTCATAGAACCATTCAACTTCAGCTTTTTTGTCATTGGTGGTTGGGGAATAGATTTGGATTACTGTGATATTGAATGGTTTGCTTTGGAAACCAACAATGTTCATTTTGTCATTTTTGAGATTGCACCCAAGTACTGCATTTTGGTCTCTTTTGTTGACTATTAGGGCTACTCCATTTCTTCTTAGGAAATCTTGCCCATAGTAGTAGATATAATGGTCATCTGAATTAAATTCACCCATTCCAGTCCATTTTAGTTCACTGATTCCTAAAATGTCAATGTTTTCTCTTGACATCTCCTGTTTGATCACTTCTAATTTACCTTGATAGACCTAGCATTCCAGGTTTCTATGCAATATTGTGCTTACAGCACTTGACTTTACTTTCATTACCAGTCACATCCACGACTGGGTATTGTTTTTGGTTTGGCTCTATCTTTTCATTATTTCTGGAGTTATTTCTCTGCTGATCTCTAATAGCATATTGGGCACCTACCAACTTGGGGAGTTCGTCATTCAGTTTTATATCTCTTGCCTTTACATACTGTTCATGGGGTTCTCAAGGCAAGAATACCAAAGTGGTTTACCATTCCCTTCTCCAGTGGACCACGTTTTATCAAAAGTCTCCACCATGACCTGTCCATCTTGAATGGCCCTACACAGCATGACTCATAGTTTCATCGAGTTAGACAAGGCTGTGGTCCATGTGATCAGTTTGGTTAGTTTTCTGTGATTGTGGTTTTCATTCTGTCTGCCCTCTGATGAATAAGGATACGAGGCTTATAGAAGCTTCCTGATGGGAGAGACCGACTGTGAGGAAAAGGGGATCTCATTCTGATGGGCAGGGCCATACTTAGTGAATCTTTAATCCAATTTTATGTTGATGGTTGGGGCTGTGTTCCCTCCCTGTTGTTTGGCCTGGTCAAACTGTTGACCCAGAGACTCCTGGACACTCACAGGCAAGTCTGGCTCGGTCTTCCACTGGCCTCCAAAGTCAAATTCCCTGAGGGTTCTCAGTCCGTTTGCTGGATCCCCCGGTTGGGAAATATGTCATGGGTCCTAGAACTTTCTTAACAGTGTGAGAATTTCTTTGGTATAATTGCTCTGCAATTTGGGGGTCATCTGCTTGGTGGCTGTATGGTGGGGCTAATAGTGACTTCCTCCAGGAGGGCTCATGCCACATGCTGGGTGACCCAGGTCTGCTGCAGCCAGAGCCCCTGTCCCCACTGCAGGTCACTGCTGACCCATGACTCAGCAAGAGACACTCAAGCACTCAAAGATAAATACTGTATACTGCTTAGTTCTTCCAAAGGAAGAATAGTCCATATGCCTACTCTGACCTCTTTTCCTGTCTCCTAGTTAAGAGACCTCACCCCTTTTTTGGAGAACTCCACTATGCTATGCAGGAAGTTATTCCTCCTTTTTGTGTCCTGCAAAGTTGAGTGTTAAATGTAGAGGCATTGGTCCCATGTGTGAAGGTGAAGCAATGTGTTCCAATTCCAGACCAGACTCCTGGTGGTGCAGATAACTGGCTCACTGGCTCTCCTAAAAAAGCAAGTCCATTTTGCCATGTTTTTATTTATTTTCCCATCATATGAAGAAAGAGTAGAATTCCTGTGATTATGACTTTGACCTTGCCCCTAGCAAGACAATAATAGACAATAATATCACTGTTGTGCTAATAGTATTAGGAGGATTTTTCTTCCAGTTTACTTTGTGACAAAAATGTCTATTCCCTAAGATCTAGAGACAGTTGAAAAATAATAACTCTCACTGTCATAGTGTACATGGGAACAAACTGAAGGGTTATAAACACCAGTTATTTATTTGACCCTTCTCAGAAACTCAGAGATTGTGCTCATTCTAAAACAACCTATTTTCTACTAAACTCATATTTGGATGCATGGCAGAGACTATACATTTCACCAAGAGTTATTTTTAAAAATTCAGACATCTTAGAAAGGAAATCTTGTACATGTTTTTAAATTTCAATTTTTAGGTTAGTAAGGAAGTACGTTTTCTGATAAACCGCTTGAGGTGACCTCTAAAAATGGTGTGCTATTCACTTGACCCAGAAAACCCCAGAAAATCATGCAAATCAAGAAGTTCAAATCTTTGTGGTCACTTTAAGAACTCTCGTGAAACTGCCCAGGCCATTAAGATTATGCATATATGAGAAGCCACCAAGTATTTGAAAGATATCACTTTACAGAAGCAATGTTTTTCGCTCCATCATTACAATGGTGGAGTTGGTAAGTGTGCAAAGGCCAATCAGTGGGGATGGATGCAGGGTCGGTGGCCCAAAAAGAGTGCTGAATTTTTACTGCACGTGCTCAAAAATGCAGAGAGTAATGCTGAACTTAGGGGCTTCTCTGGTCGTTGAGCACATCCAGGTGAAAAAAGCCCCCAAGATGCGGCACAGGACTTACAGAGCTCATGGTTGGATCAACCACCACATGAACTCTCCCTGCCACATGGAGATGATCCTTACTGAAAAAGAACATTGTTCCTAAACCAGAAGAGGAGGTTGCGCAGAAGAAAAAGATATCCAAGAAGAAACTAAAGAAACAAAAACTCATGACCCAGAAATAAATGCTGCAAAAAATTAATGCAGAAAAAAGTAAAAAAAAAGAATAAGTATAATATTAATCTAGTCAGAGAGCAGTAGTTTTAGATTTAGATTCTGGTGGATGTCAGGTGGCAGTGACATCCTGGGCGTGGAGTCCGAGTGACCCTTAGGTTCCTGAGGTAACATGGAGTAAGGGAATATTACATGAAGTAACTGCTGAAAGTCCTGAGCACACAATGCCTATTGAATCAGTGTCATGTAATTCAATACATTTATTTATTTTTAAAGGAATTAAGGTGCTCAGCCTCCATTGTTGCTGATGTGGCCATAAGGCTAAATTTAGGCCAAAAGTACCTGGTAGAAATGATGTGTACACGCTTAGGTTTTGCCATTAAAGGTATTGTGAGTGTACTCCCTCGTCCACTCTCCACTTGCTGACTGAAGGCTAATGAGGGCTAGAGCGACCAACTGGGATACACAAAAGGAAACCATGATGAGGAAGGGAGAGCCACCCTACCATTTTCGGACCTCTGTCTGCCTTTGGACTGATGTGTGATAGAAAAATAAACTTCCAGCTAAGTTAAGCTGCTGTCTTGCCTTTTTTCTCATTCCCTTCCCTCTTTTCTTTCTGGATCCCTCCCTCCCTTTTTCCTTCCTTCCTCTTTCCTTCCTTTTCTCTCTTTCTAGCAACTTAGGCTATACTTATTACAAATATGAGGAAGAGTTGTCAGAGAAATCTCTATTTTTCTTTTCTTAATAAATCTATTTATATGAAGCCATTAAAGCAACTTTTAAATATAAAAATATGAAAAATGCTTATGATGTTATGTTAAATTAAAAAAGAAAAATCATAATTACATTTTGATTTTAAAATGTATAATCATGATTACATTTCAAAAGCACCTGAGTAATAGAAAAAGTGAAAGGAAATGTAATGAATATAGCCATGTTTGTATTTAAATAATGGCATTATGTTATGTTTCCTTTTTTGCTGTGTTTTCCAAAATTTTCTAAGTAAATTTANTCAACCTGAAAAAATTTCTTTATGTTCATCACAATACTGTTTTAAATGAAGAGAAATTGGCACCTAAGAGTAGGCATGTTAAATAAATTATATGAATCATATAATGAAATATATTATACAGTGTGTCAATTTGCTAGAGCTGCTGTAACAAAACACTATAGCCTGAGTGGCTTAAACAGAAAGGTATCTGTCAGTTTTAGGGGCTAGAAATTCAAGATAGTTCAGCTAGTAAAGAATCTGCCTGTAATGCAGGAGACCCCAGTCCTATACCTAGGACAGGAAGTTCCCCTGGAGAAGGGATAGGCTACCCACTCCAGTATTCTTGGGCTTCTTTGGTGGCTCAGCTGGTAAAGAATCCACCTGCAATGCAGGAGACCTCAGTTCAATCCCTGGGTTGGGAAGATCCTCTTGAGAAGGGAAATGCTACCTACTCCAGTATTCTGGCCTGGAGAATTCCATGGACTGTATAGTCCATGAGGTCGCAAAGAGTTGGACATGACTGAACGACCTTCACTTTACTTTAATCCAACATCAAGGTGTCAGCAGGTTTGGTTTCTTCCATGGCCTCTCTCCCTGACCTTCAGATGGCCACCTTCTTCTTGCCTCTGTGCAAGTGTGCCGCTGGTGTCTCATTGTGTGCTCACATATCTTCCTCTTATTCAGATTGGATGAGAGCCCTCCCTATTGGCATCATTTTAATTATGTACCTTTTTAAAGGCCCTGTGTCCAAATATAGTCACATTCTGACTTACTGGGGGGAAGAACTTCAATATATGATTTTTTTTCCAGGAGACAAAATTCAGCCCATAACACACAACATTAAAGGCCTGGATAAATGATGGTATCATATGAAGTGAAAAGAAATTTAAAAATAGTTTATATAGTATGATCTCAAATTTATATAAAATAATGTATATAGAAACAAACTTTCCTTCAGGATGACATTTGTGGCTCATATACAGAAATTGAAGATTAATTGTAATTCTAAGACCTGTGGGCAACTGATAGTGACACCTGCATTGTCTTTTCAAGGAGAGTGGAGTTGTTATCCTAAATGATGATAAACGTGTTACTATTAAATTAGCATAACATTTGTATGAATCATGAATACACTGAAAGAACATTCATCAACTTATTCATGTGAGCTATCTGGTAGTGAGTTTATTGTGTGATTTTTATTTTCTTTACATTTTTTGTGTTTTCCAAACCTTTACCATGAGTTAATATTGCCTCTATAACCAGAAAAACAACAAATTTGAAAAAATGATTCATAATACTATATAGTTCAGGAATGACAGATGCAAGTCACAACTATGGCTGCCCATCACAGTAAAAGAATGATAAACAATAACAACACAATCAGGGATCATCTACATGGGCTATGGGCTGCTTTTCTAGAAACAGGGGGCAGAGAGATTTTCAAGGGAGTATTCCTACTCACACACCTCATAGTTTAGTTGAAAAAACTGATGCATATATGGAAAACAGGAAGTGTGTATATGGACATGGGAAGAAAGAGTTAGAAACAACTGATCCTACCTTGTGGGGTCAGCAAGTATGTATATGGACATGGGAAGAGTTAGTAACAAATGATCCTACCTTGTGGGGAAGATATAGAGAAGCAGCAGCATTTGAATTTAGGCTTAAGTGAAACTTAGGCTAGATGAATAGTGGGATAAAAGTGGCATTCTAGGCAGAGATAAGCCCATGAGCAAATGCACAGGATGTGCTTAGGAAATAGCAAGCTGCCTGATTCAGCTTTGCAACTGGTCCTGGAGTTAGGAGTCATACCTGAGGTGGTAGAAGATAAGTAAGAAAGATGGTTGGGGAGTCACTGAGAAGAACTGAATTTCCTTCTGAAGAGCTGCACCTTACTCTGTAGACATTATACTGTAAGGTAAGCAGGTCTGTATAACATTGTAATAGAGTGATTATGATATAAGGAAGGCCAAGCCTGAAGTGCTGAGAGTAGAATGAAAAGGTGGGAACAGAAGCAAGCAGTTTCTGAGGTAAAAGTAGAAGTTTGTTTATGAGGTGACAAAGTGGATCTAAGATGCCTCTGAAATCCTTGTCTGGGCAACTTAGTAAATTTCATACCACAGGCCAAACAGAAAAAGCAAGACGAAAGTAGATGGTTGGGTGCCACGTGAAACTGTGTGCTTAAGACTTCAGGAGCACTAGCTGGGGCCCGTAGTTCAGTTTCAGTGTACTGTATCTATTGGCCTTGACCCTGAATGCTGGTCTAGGCCCAACCACAACTGCTACACTGGATATACAATGGAGCGAAAGCCATAGTCTCCTTCCTCCTTCTTCATTCAATGCTTTTTGTTTTTCTGGTGTCTTCTTCAATTGCTTGCACCAGCCAACTTTGTACTAAAGTGCCCCATGAGCTTCCTAAGAATCAAGAAAATTAGCCCAACACAGTACAATAAGGAGAAACGAAAACAGGGAAACAGAAAAGAGGGTAACAAAATATTAATAGTTGTAATAAATATGCAGATAAAACAACCACAAAAAGCTAAGATAAACCTTCAACCTAAGTTTAGCATCATTCAATCCAGTTGAAACAAAGACCACTGAATGCTGACTCTGCTATTAAAAGCAGAAAACACTTCATAAGGAGAACCGCAGAGGCAGATTGAATTTATCACATTTTATCACAGACTTTATCACATTTTCTTGCATGTGAGTGAGAAGTAACTCATTAGAAAATAGGCGATCATAACAGAGTCCTTTTCCTATTGCTTCTCTTAAAAACAAATGCACATAGACAGCAACAAAACCTATACAAAGTACTTCACAATTTCAACCCATCGTTTGATTCACTCCACGTGTATTTGGGGCTTCCCTGATAGCTCAGCTGGTAATCTGGGTTTGATCAGCGGGGATATCTGGGTTTGATCCCTGGGTTGGGAAAGGAATGGCTGCCCACTCTAGTATTCTGGCCTGGAGAATTCCATGAACAGAGGAGTCTAGCAGGCTACAGTCCATGGGGTCACAAAGAGTGGAACATAACTGAGAAATGTTCACTTTCACTTTCACTACATGTACTAAGGTCTCTGGCAAGACACAAGCTTATTTAATCCTCACAGGAATCATGTGAGCTGAGTGTTGTTAATATTGCCATTCTATGGACAATGGATTCTATAGACAAAGGCCAAGCTTATCCTTGATTACACACACACACACACACACACACACATGCACAGAAACATATACACACACACAGACTCTTAACAAGAAGTAGGAACAATATGTCCTGCTGGGCATAGGGACAGTGTGATGCAACCTCACCTTTGAACTCTCAGTACAATACCTGATACACAATAGGCATAAGAAATGTTCAACGAGTGAACAAAGAAATTAAGTAAAAAAGAAACTGTTCTCCAGTTCACATATATTTTTAACATGTAATGCTACTTCTTAAAAGAGAATGCAATATTTTTAGCTGGACATCTTATACATATTGCTTAAGGGGAAAAAAAAGATTCTTTTCGTCTGTAGATGCCTTCACGTTATCCTGCCAAGGTCACATTTTCCGTTTCCACATCACTCAGTGTTTCTTTGGTTTTACGTTAGCTTTGTGCTGAAAATTGAAATTGGAATATTAGAACTCAATCGGGGAGCATACTAATTTAATTAAATATTAAAAGCCAGCTGGTTTTATGTTATGTGGGAAAATTAGAGAATTAATGATTTGGTATACTTTCTTGTTCCTGTCAAGCTACAAGAACATGAAGAATAGCTCATTCATACCCAGTTACAAAAGGTGAGATTGAAAAATTAGGTCTGCTTTATTAAAGTGTTTCCCACTAGAGTCTTTTGAGACTAGAGTAACTTATTTATTTATAAACTGGCTCCCAAGGCATGAGCTCTGGGGCAATGCGAAAGAACCAAGAGCATCTCAATGAAAGCCTCACATGGGAAAACTAGTTCACTTGAGAATCTTAAAGCACTGTTATCTTTTTGTGTAAATTGGTTGGGAGTCAACTGGGTGCTTGTTGATATCAGTTGACTCTGTAAGCTGATCAGTTCCTGTCAGACCTGAGAAATATTTTCTTAGAAACTCACAGTGTGGAATGACTGTGTTTCACGCTGTAAGTGACATGCTGTCAGTAGAAAGGACTTTAGTCTTTGGCGGTCATGCACTGTAAGTAAAGATTTGCCAAACCTCTTGATAATGTGAGTACACAGGATACACAATGCAACACAGTAAGAGGATGGAAAGAACTCTGTTCACTCCAGGGCCAGATGCCAGACTTAGCATTAGAACGGTTTGTTAGAATGACGTTTGTCTTTTTTATTCCAGATCTTTTCCATTTTCCTCTTATAGTAATGATAATCATTATTATTATTATTATTATTGTTTCTAAAAGGATGATGGGGAGTGCTTCAGTTATATACTGCTATGTAACAAAACTATGTGAATTCAAACAATAAGCATTTTATTTGTGATGATCCTGGAGTCTCTACCGGGCTCGCCTGGGTGGTTCTTCAGCTGGTTCTCCAGTGGCCACTCTGGCAGCTGCATTCAGTGTGGGCCACCCAGGGTTAGGCTTGGCTAAGGTGTTAGAGCAGCTGTAACCCTCTTCCTGTAATCACAGTACTCCTCTTCTGGTGACTTCTCCACATTGTCTGTCTATGAGGAGATCTCAAGCTAAACATCTTATGAGATGGCTTGAGGTTTCCAGGACTGTGGACCCAGAGGCAGTCAGATGCAGAACTTGCACACTAAAGCATTTGCCATATTCCCTTGGCTAAAGCCAAATCATAGTTTTCTTTCAAATTCAAGGGAGGAGATGAAACAAGGGTGTAAGCATGGAGGGTGTGATTCACTGGGGTCTCCCAGTGTAATTGATTACCTCAGCAAAATTAGCATCTTGTTGGTTTACTACAACACTTTCCACATATAGTGCTTTTTAAAAGATAATATCATGCTTTAAGTAGCTGTATATCACTAATATACAGCTAATAATGATAACTGACAAAGTTGAATCATTTTGCATAAAAGTGGTATCATGGTGTTCCAATTCCTGAAGAAAACTCATTTCAGTACTTTCCCACATTGCTATGGTTACTTTGGCTTGCTTAAAAAGACTGGTAACTTGACTATTTTAAGTGGGTAAAGCTTTGGATAATTAATTGATAGCTTTGGATAATTAACTTGATTTAACTAAGGGATAAAGCATCATGGTTAGGGTTATGTATCTTTTACTTGACTCAGAAATAACTCCTTGCTAGAGCAAAGCCAAATCTCGAATGGTGTCCTTACTGCTCTGAGAATCTTTTAAAAGTACACATCTGATTATATCACTTCTCATGGCCCCACATTCTTTTTTCTGGATAAAGCCTGTAATCTTTAGGACGGCTTTTATCACGACCCATGATAGCTTCTATCCTCCCTCCTATCCTTCCGTTTGGCTTGACTATTTCCAAATTATTTGTCAAGTCTCAGCTTAGACCCCTGGAGAAAGAAATGGTAACCCACTTTAGTATTTTTGCTGGGAAACCCCATAGATAGAGGAGACTTGTGGGCTGCAGTCCATGCGGTCACAAGAGTCAGACATGACTGTGCTACTAAGCAGGCATGCATGCAGTTTATACAATGCTTACTCTAGAAAAACTGCCCCTCAGTTCAGTTCAGTTCAGTTGCTCAGTCGTGTCCGACTCTTTGCGACCCCATGAATCGCAGCACGCCAGGCCTCCCTGTCCATCACCAACTCCCAGAGTTCACTCAGACTCCCGTCCATCGAGTCAGTGATGCCATCCAGCCGTCTCATCCTCTGTCATCCCCTTCTCCTCCTGTCCCCAATCCCTCCCAGCATCAGAGTCCTTTCCAATGAGTCAACTCCCCTAATCCACTCTAAATCAGGTTACATGCCCTTATGTGTTTCTATGAATCACAGACTTCCCCTAAACTAGCACTTGTCCCACCACATCATAATATTCGGCTTCTTTTCTGTATTTTTCTCCCTTATTAAATTCTAAGCTCTGTGAGGACAGACACCATGTTTGTTTTGTTTATTCTTATATTCTTAACATTTAATACAGTCATAAGAATGCCATAAATACTTGCTGAGTGAGTGATTAAGTGAATAAATCTCAGGACTACAGTATTAGTAAATGGTGTTTCTAACTTCTCTTACCTGAGTCTGCAATACAGAAGTAATGTTTGGTTTTCTTATTGATTTTAACTCCTTATCCCCCCTGCTCAAATCTTAAATCTCTCTTCTAAATGCCAACACTGTACATAGGAATGGATAGAACCCCTTTCAGGATATTTATTTTTTTAAAGGCAGTGTTTTTATATTCATATAAGTCTCTGTTTGATGTATTTAGACAGTGTCATAAAGAATAGTAAAAAATAATAATAACAATCAGAAAATGCCTAAAGGTTAAGAAGGCAACTGAGTGACCTATTGGGCAGTTTTTCTGAGACCATTTAATTTTTTTAAACCATATTAGATATAATTGATTAACAATGTTCCAATAGCTCCAGCTGTACAGTAAAGTGATTCAGTTCTATATATATATACACACACATACACATGTATTCATTAATTTTCAGGTTATTTTGCTACTTATGTTGTTACAGAATACTGAGCAGAGTTCGTGCTATACAGTAAGTCTTTGTTGATTATCCATTTTAAATATAGCAGTGAGTATGTGTCAGTCTTAAACTCCCTAACTATCCCTTCCCTTCTCCCTTCCCCACTGGTAAGCATAAATTCATTCTCTAAGTCTGTAAGTCTATTTCATAAATAATTTCATTTGCATCATTTCTTTCTAGATGCCAAGTATAAGCACTATCATATGATAGTTCTCTTTCTCTGTCAGACTGTTGAATTTTATCCTGAAGGTGTATATACATTCTTTATTTGTCTATGTGTCAGTCTGACCCAAACAGCATCCTGTTCTTCCTGACATGTAATCTTTGCTGTTAGGGTACCACTAGGCTGTGGTAACCATGAAAGTCATTCACAGAAAGACCCAAGAAATATTTTGTTTTTTTTTTTTATGGTCTTGCGGAACACTTTCCAGACAGGAAAATTTATGGTTTGCTAGCAGACATTACTGTTGTCCCATGTGTATTTGTTTACTAGGGCTGTTGTAATGAAGCACCACAAACCGAGTGGCTTAAACAACAGTGATTTATTATCTCATAGGCTGCTGCTGCTGATGCTAAGTCGCTTCAGTTGTGTCTGACTCTGTGCGACCCCATAGACGGCAGCCCATCAGGCTCCCCCGTCTGCGGGATTCTCCAGGCAAGAACACTGGAGTGGGTTGCCATTTCCTTCTCCAATGCATGAAAGTGAAAAGTGAAAGTGAAGTCGCTCAGTCATGCCTGACTCTAGTGACCCCATGGACTGCAGCCCAGCAGGCTCCTCCGCCCATGGGATTCTCCAGGCAAGAGCGCTGGAGCGGGGTGCCGTTGCCTTCTCCGTCTCTAGGCTAGACGTATGAAATCCAAGTGTTGGCAGGACTGGCTCCTTCTGAGGGCTGTGAGAGGAAATCCGTTCCATGCTTCTCTCCATGTTTCTGGTGGTTTGCTGGTAATTTTTGGTTTTCCTTGGGTTTTAGAAGGATCAGCCCAATTTTTGCCTTCGTCTTTATATAGTATTCTCCCTGTGTGTGAGTCTCTTACTAACCTCTCCCTTTTGGATTAAGATGATTAGACTAGAGTCCACTTTAACAACTTTACTTTAAACTTAGTTACACCTGTAAAGACCATATCTTGAAATACCTCACATTCTGATGTACTGGGGATTAGAACTTCAACATATGAATCTGATGGAAACACGGTCACCCTGTAACAACATGTACATTTTCTTTTTACTCTGTCCTAATGATAGAGTAATAATATCTATTCCTGTGAACCTCTTCCATGCAGACCACTAATCTGATTAATCTATCAATACCAGCAGTCTCATGTTCTGGGCCATTATGGGCTTAAGCCTACCAGAGTTTGGCATTATTTAGCCACAGATTGCTATAGTTATGGCCATATGACCTAATGAGATGGCAAGAGGTTTACTGACACTATGAGAAAGAAGCTTCTTCATTCTCAAGAAAGAGCCCCAGGAAGAGTTGAAAAGTCAGCTTTGTTCATAAAGGGGCAGACAACACTTAGTTTAAGCTTTGTGAGCCACGCAGTGTCTGTTGTGACTTCTCAGCTCTGCCATCACAATGAGAAGGTAGCCAGACACTATGTAAATGGATGAGAGAGTGTTCCTCACACAAACATGTGACAGGCTGGATCTGGCCTATAGGCCTTAGTTTGTCAACCCAGACATAGGATGTGAGACATTCTTTCTTTCATTCTGAGGATGAAGTTGGCACTCAGAGGGCAGGGATAAAGAAAACAGAAAATAATCTGAGGCCTCACTCAAACTAAACCTAATTGTAACTCTAACTTTGGACTTTTTCAGTTACTTTACTCAGTAAATGTACTTTATTATTCAAGTTGGTTTGGGATGGATTTTCTTATGTTTACAGCCCAAAGCACTATAAGTGATAAAGGAATTCAGCAAGTCCAAAATAATATTCAATACAAAAACTCAAGGGCAAACATGAAAGTATAAGCTCCTCTCCTGGGGCTGAAAGACTTCCTAAAATGAGAATATTTAGGTTGAGCTTGAGACAACTGAAATATGTGTACCGCCAGAAGAGATTCTTACTCAGGAAAAATATATAGCAATTTATGAATCACTTGTATAATCATTTGCACCCAACTTCTTGAAATTAGAAAATGAAGAAAATACCCATAAAACAGGTTGAATTCCAAGTTCTATGTAATTACATACCCCAGATGGCACAAGGCAGTGCCCTGAATAGATTCTCAACATATACTTGGTGATGATTGATTTCTCACTTCAAAATCTTCTTTGTTTTTTGAAGTGAGGTTAAAAATATTTTTTGCTATCTATATATGATAAAAAGAAATATTCACTTTTATGTTATTGGATATAAAGAAAGCAAAGCAAGCATCCTCACCCAAGATAAATCATAGGGCAGAGAGAATACTTTTGCTTTTTAAGATTATTCCCAGCACATAGCAGCATTTTAAGAGTATAAAAGAAAAGTATGGACAAAATAGCCAATTTGATGTTTGAAAGACAAAGGAACTTGGAATATGAAAATAATGAATCTTTTTGCATAATCTTAAGGTGCATCATTTTGCCAACAAAGGTCCATAGGGCTTTCCTCATAGCTCAGTTGGTAAACAATCTGCCTGCAATGCAGGAGATCCCGGTTTGATTCCTGGGTTGGGAAGGTCCACTGGAGAAGGGATAGGCTACCCACTCTAGTACTCTTGGGCTTTCCTTGTGACTCAGCTGGTAAACAATCTGCCTGCAGTGCAGGAGACCTGGGTTCGATGCCTCAGTTGGGAAGATCCCCCAGAGAAGGGAAAGGCTACCCACTCCAGTATTCTGACCTGGAGAATTCCAAGGCCTGTATGTCCACGGGGTCACAAAGAGTAGGACATGACTGAGTGACTTTCACTTTCACTTTTGGTTTTTCTAATAGTCATGTATGGATGTGAGAGTTGGACCATAAAGAAGGCTGGGCACCAAAGAACTGATGCTTTGGAACTGTGGTCTTGGAGAGCACTCTTAAGAGTCTCTTGGACTGCGAGGAGAGCCAACCAGTCAATCCTGACAGATATCAACACTGAATATTCATTGGAAAGACATGTTGAATCTGAAGTTCCAACACTTTGGCACCTGTTGTGAGGAGCCAACTCATTGGAAAGGACTCTGATGCTGTAAAAGATTGCAGGCAAGAAAAAGGGCAGACAAGAGGAGAAGGGGAAAACAGAGAATGAGATGGTTAAATGGCATCGCTGACTCAATAGACATGAGTTTGAGCAAACTCCAGGAGACAGTGAAGGGCAGGGAAGCCTGGAATACTATGGTTATAAGGGGTTGCAAAGGGTTGGATATGACTTAGTGACTGAACAACAACAACGAGATGTTATATGGGACTTCCCAGGTAAGCCTAGTGGTAAAGAATCCACCTGCCAGTGCAGGAGACATAAGAGACTGGGATCAGATCCCTGGGTCGGGAAGATCCCCTGGAGGAGGGCATGGCAACCCACTCTAGTATTCTTGTCTGGAGAATCCCACAGACACAGTAACCTGGTGGATTACAGCCCATAGAGTCTCAAAGAGTCAGACATGACTGAAGTGACCTTACACACACGCACACAAAGTGCTATAGTCTGAAAGCTGTGGTGAGGACAATTAGATGAACTTTTCCTTGAGATGTAAAGAGAAATATAGGTCTAAGTCTCCTGGAAAGGCATATTCTCAGGGCTCAAAATGAAGAAAAGCATTTAGCTGGAAGTTACTCAAAGCACACACTTCATAAAAAGAGATAGCACTCCCAACAACAAAGAAAAGCAGCTTGCCAATGAATGAAGTCAAATTGTAGCAGTTTTATCTATAGACTTCATAAAATCAGTGAAGAAGGGCTTTGAAAGTTCATAAGGATGTCAGTGATCCTGGAAAAAAAAAAGCTGACTTTAGGAAATGATTGCAATGCAAAGACCAAAACAGGAGGTTTCATAGGTTTTGAGGAATAAATAGTGGTAAGTTACCTGTAAACTGATGTTTTTAGGGAGGGAGCTGCTTACCAGTATCAAGGTCTGGCCACCAAGGTGGCCTCATCATCCTCTTCATATCATGATCTTTGCATGGCTCTTTTTCTAAGGGACTGCTCAGGAGCAACATCCTCTAATGATGCATAAATGGTAAGTTTTGGAGACTCTTGCTGTACACACAAGCATCAGAAAACATGACTTTACAACTCTAGTTTTCAGACTAAACAGAATTATTAATCAGATAAATTAAACATGCTATAAGAGAAAGCATACTCATGGCTTTAGGACCCAGCCTTTAGCCCTCATGTTTGCTAGAATTAAGCCCACTGATGAAAATGGTTCAGTGGTGTACCTGTTGGGCACTGTTTCTCTCCATTTCCTCCCTTTCTTGCCAAAGGAAAACATCCAAATGCTGCTACCTCTCATTTGGAAAATAAAGGGAAAGGTCTGTGTACCTAATCGATTTGTATTTTGCACTTGCATCAGTTGCTGGCCTGTGGAGAGCATCTGTTCTATCCGAAAGTATGAGTGGTGTCCTCCTAGAAATTGTGAACTGGGCAAGATTAGGAAATTGTATAACTACTCTGAAAACACAGGGTGCCCATAATGCACTTGTAAAATAATGATTTTCCTCATTATTCTTCCTAGGTCCCCTTCCCTCCCTACTTCGCATTGTTTTCCTTTCCTCCCCCGCCTTCTCTTTTCTTCCTAAAACAGCAGTGTTGCTGAATACTAATGAGGCAATTCTTGGCCCTACCCCGTTCATTTATTTTCAGGCAATTAATTCAACTTTCTAACATCCAGCCAGAATGTTATGCAGGTAATTTGAGGGTCTGCTTAATTTTTCAGGACCCTGTGGTTACCAGCCAGCAGAGCTCATTGTGAAGATGACTAATCCAGCTGGTAGGCGACTTTGATTTCCATTGGTAATACTATCCCTTCATTAAAGCCACTGAGTCCTTGAGCTTGGCAAGCTTCCCTAGTTGCATCCTTCATTTTCTGATTACAAATGGTTTGCAGCTTCTACGTTTGCTTCAAGAGCTCATTTTCTTCCCTGAAGGACGCTGGGCCCGATGGCATCATTAGCAGATTTTCAACATAAAATTTCACACAGATGTGATAGCCCTTCCTGGCTCTCTGATGTTATGTATTTGTGACTACGACAAACCAACTCATTCACTCATCTACCCTGAAAGTATAAGGAACACAGCATAATAGGTTTTTGGGGAGGCTGAAAGAAGGCAGAAATGTAAAAGGGAAAAGACGTTGATGCCAGCTCTAAAGAATTTGCTGTGAGCTTCTTAAATCAGTGACCTATCCTGCTCATTGCTAGGCATACAATAGGTGCTCATTAAATGTGTTTTGGAGAAGGAAATGGCATCCCACTCCAGTACTCTTGCCTGGAAAATCCCATGGACAGAGGAGACTGGAAGGCTGCAGTCCATGGGACGCTGAGGGTTGGACACGACTGAATGACTTCACTTTCACTTTTCACTTTCATGCACTGGAGAAGGAAATGGCAACCCACTCCAGTGTTCTTGCCTGGAGAATCCCAGGGACAGGGGAGCCTGGTGGGCTGCTGTCTATGGGGTCGCACAGAGTCGGACACTGACTGAGAGACTGAACTGAACTGAACTGAGTCCCTTAAATCTATTTCTCACTTCCACTGTATAATCATAAGGGATTTGATTTAGGTCATACCTGAATGGTCTAGTGGTTTTCCCTATTTTCTTCAATTTAAGTCTGAATTTGGCAATAAGGAGTTCAGGATCTGAGCCACAGTCAGCTCCTGGTCTTGTTTTTGCTGACTGTATAGAGCTTCTCCATCTTTGGCTGCAAAGAATATAATCAATCTGATTTTGGTGTTGACAATCTGGTGATGTCCATGCGTAGAGTCTTCTCTTATGTTGTTGGAAGAGGGTGTTTGCTATGACCAGTGTGTTCTCTTGGCAAAACTCTATTAGCTTTTGCCCTGCTTCATTCTGTATTCCAAGGCCAAATTTGCCTGTTACCGCAGGTGTTGACTTCCTACTTTTGCATTCCAATCCCTTATAATGAAAAGGACATCTTTTTTGGGTGTTAGTTCTAGAAGGTCTTGTAGGTCTTCATAGAACCATTCAACTTCAGCTTCTTCAGCATTACTGGTCAGGGCATAGACTTGGATTACTATGATATTGAATGGTTTGCCTTGGAAACGAACAGAGATCATTCTGTCGTTTTTGAGATTGCATCCAAGTACTGCATTTCGGACTCTTCTGTTGACCATGATGGCTACTCCATTTTTTCTAAGGGATTCCTGCCTGCAGTAGTAGATATAATGGTCATCTGAGTTAAATTCACCCATCCCAGTCCATCTTAGTTCACTGATTCCTAGAATGTCGACGTTCACTCTGGCCATCTCCTGTTTGACTACTTCCAATTTGCCTTAATTAATGGACCTAACATTCCAGGTTCTTATGCAATATTGCTCTTTACAGCATCGGGCCTTCCTTCTATCACCAGTCACATGCACAACTGGGTGTTGTTTTTGCTTTGGCTTCATCCCTTCATTCTTTTTGGTTATTTCTCCACTGATTTCCAGTAGCATATTGGGCACCTAACGACCTGGGGAGTTCTTCTTTCAGTATCCTATCATTTTGCCTTTTCATACTGCTCATGGGGTTCTCAAGGCAAGAATACTGAAGTGGTTTGCCATTCCCTTCTCCCATGGACCACATTCTGTCAGACCTCTCCACCATGCCCTGCCTGTTTTGGGTGGCCCCACACGGCATGGCTTAGTTTCACTGAGTTAGACAAGGCTGTGGTCTGTGTGATTAGATTGACTAGTTTTCTGTGATTATGGTTTGTGCGTCTGCCCTCTGATGCCTCTCCCAACACCTACCATCTTACTTGGGTTTCTGTTACCTTGGACGTGGGGTATCTCTTCACGGCTGCTCCAGCAAAGCACAGCAGCTGCTCCTTACCTTGAAAGAGGGGTATCTCCTCACAGCTACCCCTGCTGACCTTGAAAGTAGAGTAGCTCATAGTTTTTATTTAGGGGCAAAATAAGACAAATGGAAGGAATGTCTGACTCTTTGCGATCCAATGGTCTGTCCTCCACCAGGCTCCTCTGTCCATGGGGTTTTCCATTTAAGAATACTGGAGTGGATTGCCATTTACTTCTCCATGGGATCTTCCTGACCCAGGGATCTAACCCACGTCTTTTTCATCTCCTGCATTTGGCTGCTGGGTTTGGTACTACACCATTAGCGCCATCTGGGAAGCACAAGGATATATGAGAAGGTGAAATTCAGCTGCCTATATCTCTATGGATTTATTTTCCTTTTTAATTTGCACATTATGCAATTCACTCTTTTTGGTATATAGTTCTATAAGTTTTGACAAGTACATAGAGTCATGTATATACAACCACCTCAGCCTTACCCTTCAAAATTTCCTCATCCTGCCTCATGCAGTCAACACCTCGAACCAGTCCTAACCTTTAGAAAAAATTGATTGGTTCTTTGTTCATATAGTTGTGACTTTTCAAAATGGCAACATACACACTAGGTAGTGCTATGAATCTGTCTTTTACTATCATGTATGAGTCATTTGAGATTCACCCATCTTGTCATAACATCACTTTATTTCTTAATATTACTGAAGAGTTTGTTTATCCATTTGAGTTGAAAGATTTGGGGATTGTTTCCAGGTTTTGTAAATGAGACTATTATAAGTATATGCATATAAGTTTTACTGTATGACCATAGTGTTCTTTTTTCCTGGGTAAATATCTAGGAATGGAATTTCTGGGTCATATGGTAAGTGAATATTTAACTTTGTAAGAAAACATCAAGCTGTAAAATAACTATTGCATTTTCCATTTCCTCCAGCAATGTATGAGCGTGTCAATTGCTTTTTGACTTGGCAGCATTTGGAATTGTCTGTTTCATTTCTGTTAGTCATTCAAATAGATATGTGGTAATATGTGGTTTTAATTTGTATGTTAAACATCTTTTCATGAGCTTAATTACCATCCTTGTATCTTCTTTAGTAAAGTATCTGTTTAAATCTTTTCCATTTTTCTATGAGATTGTTTTCTTAATGTTGAGTTTTGAGAGTTCTTTATATAATCTGCCAATAAATCATTTGTCAGATACGTGAATTGCTAAGCCAGCCTGTGGCTTGTCTTTTCATTCCCACAACAGTGTCTTTCTCAGAGCCAGAGTTTTAAATTTGATGATGGCCAGTTTATTATTTTTTCCTTTGTGGATCATGACTTAGAGTCATATCTAAAAGCTCTTTGCATATTTGTTTAATATTTTTATTGTGCATATTGAGATGATCATGTGGCTTTTCTTTAAACTATTAATATCTTAAATTTCATTGATTTTTGAATGTAGAATCAGGCTTGCATTCTTAGCATAAACCCTAAATTGCTGTCATATATTACTTTTTTTACATGTTGGTGGATTCAAGTTTTATAGCATTTTGATAAAGATTTTTACCTGTTTTCATGAGAAATATTGATTGGTAATATTCTTACTTTTTATGTTTTTGTCTTTTTTTAATCAGAGTAATGCTGGTCTCATGAGATTAGTAAGTATTTCCTTCTCTCCTATTTTCTGGGAAAAAGTGTGTAAAATTTATATTAACTCTTGTTTAAATGTTCAATAAAATTTTCCTGTAAAACCATCTGGGCATGGGGTTTTGTTTGCTGAAAAGCTTTTAACTACAAAATCAATTGCTTTAATAAATTTAGGACTATTCAAGTTACCTATTTCTTCTTGAGTGAATTTTGATAGTTTTCAAGAAGTTCATCCACTATAAGTCGTTGAAATTATGGGCATGGAGTTATTCGTAATATTCCCAGATTATCCTTTTCTATTGTTTTATTTGAAAAGATATATTCTCTTTAATTCCTGATATTGGTAATTTATGTATTGTCTTTTTCTTCACCATTTCAGGTAGGGGTTAATAAATTTTGTTGCTGTTTTCAAAGAACCACTCTTTTTGTTTTCATTTATCTCTTTATTGTTTTTCTGTTTTTAGTTTTATTTTTTCCCCCTTTTACCTTTATTATTTACTTTCTCTTGTTGACTTTGGGTTGACTCTTGCTCTTTTTCTAATTTATTAAGAAATAAGTTTAGATGGTTGATTTGGGAACTTTCTTTTTTCAGTATAAGCCTTTTATGTTCCATGAAATTGCAGCAGAGAATATCAGTTTTCAGTGGTAGTATCTAGTAAAAACTAAGTGTTTGGATATGTATTTCATTTAATTTGAATGGAATTTCTTTCGGTCAATGGGAAACAATGCTTCCCATCGCTTCAGTTACACACAGAGCAGCAAAGAGCCATGTAAATGCTGCTACTAAAAGTTTTGAGTATTGAATAAAAAAAAGAAAGAGACAAGTGAAATGAATCCCAGCCACCTAAGTTCTGTCCACTAGGCACAAAAGCAGGCACCTAAGGGCATTTTAAGAATCAATGAAACTTCAGGTTGAGAAACTCAAAAGTGCACACATGAAACATAAAAAATGATACACTTCATCCTGACTCTAGAATCAACAAGAATTTAATAAAGTTAATCAAATAATTGTAGTTCAACTGCACATAAATTTGAATTGTTTTCCCATTAAAGAGTGCCTGTCTGTAAATTATTGCAGGGAGAGCCATTTTCAAGTTAATGTTTCAGCCATTAGAAAATACAGAGGGCATTTTCATTAATTAGACACAGCTCTCTTTCCTTTTAGTTTATCATTACCTTTGCTGGGTGGAATCAGTTTAGTAGTTAAATTTATTGACATGTGTGATTCAATGACACTATTTGTTTAGAGTTCATCATATACCTGGTGGAATAAACTCATTAAGTATAAATGAATAGTTATGTAGTCATCATCTAAAATGAGTCAGTGCTGTTCTCTAGAGTCATTATAATGAATGTGAACACAGCTGGAATAAATGTCTCTGTGAAGGTTACAGGACTTATTCTGAAATATTTAAGGCTCCAATTCCTTCCTATTTTTTGAAGACCTCTTGTTTAGGAAAAATGACTTGATCTTCCTTTGAGGAAGATTGATGGAAAAGCCAGGATTATGCTGTCTGTTTTGGTTTTTAAGTTTTCTGTATTCAAGAAAGGATCTGGAGAAGAACGACCATTGTAGGTTCTGATGACTGCTAAGTAGTTCATCTTGTTAAGATACAAGATTGTCTAATCTAATCCTCTCCCTGATTTCTCAGTGTTTCCTTAAGAATGGGGAATGGAATGCCACATGGAAGACTGAATCTCACCATTTTGGTTTTGAGATTTACATTCCAGATTGGAACTTGGTACAACAGTTCTTTTTAGTGTTTAAGGGAAAAAGTGGGTATGATCTGAAAATGTAATCATGGGTGGAGAGATTCACCTGAATAGTGTTACAAAGCAGTGCTTTAGAATTACGCAAGTGCATACAGTATTCCAGAACCTTGCTTTTAATCAATAGTGCCCAATATGTCATTATGACATGCATACTATATACCAAGTAATGTTCAAAATCAGAGAATAGAATCAATAATTAAAGGAATTATATTTCATCAGTGCACAAAATTATTCCATTTTCTATGGTATGATAGCACATTAGCCTATTTCACTGTTATCACCACCATGGAAATGTCAGGAGAGAGAGTGAAACAACTGATTTAACCTTACTTTGTTATGTCATGAAGCTCAACCTTGCGGGTTAAGCTGCTGGCTGTGAGTGATGAAATGATGTGGCTTGAAGGAACTCCTGGGATGCAAGATCACTTTTCATCACTGTCCCCTTCTTCATCTTTCAAACTATCTGACAAGTTTGCTAGGACATTCTTTTTAGAATACAGTGATAATCAGATATATTGGGTATGAAGGGCATATGGTCATAGTGTGAAACTTCTTTTAGGTAATGTTTCTCTTCATATTATGAAAAAACATGGATATTGTATAAAACAAATGAATGGTTTCTGCTTTTTGAATCATGTTAATAAATATTAAATATTATTTATTCAAGTGGTAATATTCATTAGAGATAAAATTAAGCATTAAACTTTCAGGAAATTAAATGTAAAAGATTATGTGTATTAATGAAAAAAGATCAGAGGAAAGGGGGGAGGCAAGGAGTATATTCTATAAAAATATTTTCTTCTATAAAAACACTGCTGTGTATTGTTACATGTATTCACTCTCACTGGTGCCTATATTATCTGTCCTTCCCTTTTCTATAGTCTCTCCTGTATGGTTTTTCCCCTCCTCATATAGGTGCCCCATCACCTGGCCTGCTTCTTGTTGTCAAATATAGCTGCAGATGAATGCCTCTGTCCTCTCCTGGGACTTCCCATGGTGCTCTAGTCTTCCCTGCAGGGATGAAAACTGCACCGATTATCACTTTAAGTATTCATGTATTTGATAAGACATGGTCTTAATGAGTTGAGTACTGAGTTTATTGCCTAAAAAATTAAACCAGAAAATGAGTTTCTTCACATACTTTCAGGTGCACAGAGAGAACAGTTTATTACTCCTCATTCGTTCATTCACTCATTCATTTGCTCATTCAATAAATGTGTTTTTAGTGTGCTTAGCAAATGATGGTACTGGGGATATAAAGGAGAATAAGATTCTATAGGAGATTAGATGAGTTTTGCATTTCATTTTTCTTTGCGTAATTAGCAGAAACTTACAAACAAACAAATTGAAGGTAGAATGAATGAATAACCTGGAGTTAGTAAGTGTGCCTTTCAAAATGAAATGTCTGCTACAGTCTCTTTACAGCATTTCTTCAGAAAGTGCAGGGGAAGAGTGTGGAGCAGGGACCAAGCCTTCAAGCTTCTGAGTCGCGGTAGCCTCCACACCCTCACAGGTCATTTACTATCTGTGAGAAGGTACCATTCCTGAGTGACTTTCTCTGTTTCATTCACTTATGTTGCCTAAGTGCCTGAAACAGTGGGTGTTCATGAAGTGCGCAAGGAGCATTGGAAGAATGAACTGAATTTTGGTTGTAACTTCACCCCTCTTCCTCCATGTCTTCATCTATAAAAGAAGGTTCTACCTAATAGAGTCTGATCTTTAAATGAGAATGTAAAACTTAGAAATGTGTCTGGCACAGAGTAAGGGCTCAATAACTGTTAACCCTGAGCTCTTCAATAACTGTTCATGCATGTACTTCCTGCTAGGCACCATGTTGATGAGTGAATACATGAAAGTGAAACAAACGAGTGTGCACAGTCCTTGTCTTCCAGGAGTGAGGGGCACAGACAGCAGACACACTATGCATACCTAGAGTGTCAAACTGAGATGAGTGCCAGGAAGGGACAGAGGGATGATGTCACTTGGATTATGAGCTGGGGCAGATGTCCCTGAAGAGTGATATTTTAATTGCTACCTGATTGCTGAGAAGAAACTAATCCAGAGTAGGTGAGAGGCAGGCTCCATAGAAAAAAGGAATAAGGATGTAGGGGTGTAGACGCTAAAACAGTAAAGCGACCTGTGCATTTAAGAAGAAATGGTACTGAGTATCTGGACTGCCTATCTCCAGACTTCTCTATGATAAAGAGAAAGACTCCTTTATTAATAAGATCACTGCTGTTTTTGTTTTATTGTCCTTATAAGCTGCCAAACCTTAATCATATTTCCTCTAGATACCTTTCTCCCCACACCATCAGTTTTTTAACATCTCTAAATTCTGAATTCCTCTTACAATTAATGACATCTTGCAATAGTTATTTTTGGTTAGTGTTATTTTTCTTAATGGAGCATATAATTATGTAACATATTTTAATTGATATCAGCTTATATTTGATGAAATAAGGTAACATGTTATAACTTATAACATTGTAAAATACTGTAAACATTGTAAAATACATGAAAAGATTAAAATAACTTTTATATAAAGAAAGTAAATATTTAAATANTCAGTTTATTTAAGTACTGGGTATTATGTCATAATTGAGAAAGATACTTCAGAAAGATATGTACATCTAAACTAAAGAAATTCAAGAAGAGCTACACTTACTAAATCACAATATTCATTATTTAATCCCAACCAACAGTAAAGCCAACATTTTTGCTTAAACCCAACTCATAAATTTTCATCTTCCCTTATATCAATCAGTTGTTTTTTGCAAACTAAACAGAAGATGCTGAATTTTTACATTGGCCTAAACTCAATGTAATTAATTCTATTTAGAAGATTTTTAATCAAAAAAATTTTTTGCAAGAGTTTTAAATATGCATATGTGCAAATTTTCATAGAAGACACACTTACATCATTATTGTCAACAAAAACACAATCTATATTTCCCAGTATCTATTTTCAACATGGCAGCTTCATGATATGTCTCTTTTGGAAAGCAGTTATATTTTTAATTTGTTCACTGCCTTCTTGTCAGTTTTGGTGAGATTGTCATAGTTTTCCCCTTGTAATATGGCTAAGAGTTTTTATCAGATGCTAAGGGAAGGATTGGATTAGCTCTGCTATTTTCTTGTTCATCTGTGCTGCATTTTTAATCCTCTATCCAATATGAGTGTCTATGTGTATACCTGTGTGTGTACAAGTTCCTGCACAATTCTTCAGAAATCCCTTAGAAACACTTGTCCACTTTGTGAAGTTAATTTCAATTTGTTGTTCAGTTGCTAAGTTGTGTCTTTCCAGCCCCATGGACTGCATCACTAGGCTTCCCTGTCCTTCACTGTCACTCAGAGTTTGCTCAGATTCATGTCCATTGAGTTGGTGATGCTCTCCAAATATCTCATTCTCTGCTTCACCCTTCTCCTTTTGCCTTCAGCCTTTCCCAGCATCAGGGTCTTTTTCAGTGAGTCAGCTCTTCTCATCAAATGGCCAAAGTATTGGAATTTCAGCTTCAGCTTCAGTCCTTCCAATGAATACTCAGGGTTGATTTCCTTTAGGATTGACTGATTTGATCTCCTTGCTGTCCAAGAGACTCTCAAGAGTCTTCTCCAGAACCACAATTCCAAAGCATCAATTCTTCTGCACTCTTCCTTATGGTCCAACTCTTATATCCACACACGACTACTGGAAAAACAATAATAGCTATGACTATATGGATCTTTGTTGGCAAAATGATATCTCTGCTTTTTAATACTCTGTCTAGACTTGTCATAGCTTTCCTTCTAAGGAACAAGCATCTTTTAATTTCAAGGTTGCAGTTACTGTCTTCAGGGATTTTAGAGCCCAAGAAAAGAAAATCTGTTACTACTTCCACTTTTCCCCCTTCTATTTGCCATGAAGTGATGGGACCAGCTACAATGATCTTAGGTTTTTAAATGTTGTCTATCAAGCCCGCTTTTTCATTCTCCTCTTTCATTCTCATCAAGAGGCTCTTTATTTCCCAAAGAGGAACACTTTCTGCCTTTGGAGTGTGTGAGTAAAGTCTGGGAAATAGTGAAGGAAAGGGAAACCTGGCATGCTACAATCCATGGGGTTGCAGAATCTGACATGACTTAGTAAGTGAATAACAATGATCTACAAATCTGAGGCTTCTGAATTTCTCCTGGCAATCTTGATTCCAGCTTGTGATTCATCCAGCCTGGCATTTCACATGATGTACTCTGCATTTAATTTAAATAAGCAGAGAGACAATATACAGTCATGATGTATTCCTACCCAATTTTGAACCAGTCAGTTGTTCCATGTCCAGTTCTAACTGTTGTTTCTTGACCTGCATACAAGTTTCTCAGGAAACAGGTAAGGCAGTCTGGTACTCTTATGTCTTTAAAACATTTCCCACAGTTTGTTGTGCTCCACACAGTCAAAGGCTTTAGTGTGGTCAAGGAAGCAGATGTTTTTCTGGAATCCCCTTGCTTTTTCTATGATCCAACGGATGTTGGCAATTTGATCTCTGGTTTCTATGATCTTTCTAAATCCAGTTTGTACATCTGAACGTTCTTGGTTCACATACTGTTGAAGCCTAGCTTGAAGGATTTTGAGCATTACCTTGCTAGCATGTGAAATGAGCACAATTGTGCAGTAATTTGAGCATTCTTTGACATCGACCTTCTTTGGGATTGGAATGTAAACATAGCTTTTCCAATCCTGTGTGCAGAGTTTTCCAAATTTGCTGGCATACTGAATGCAGCATTTTAACAGCATGATCTTTTAGAATTTGAAATAGCTCAACTGCAATTCTCTCATCTCCACTGGCTTTGTTCATAGTAATGCTTCCTAAGGCCCACTTGACTTCACACAGGATGTCTGACTCTAGGAGAGTAACCACACCATTATGGTTATCTGCTTCATTTAGGCCTTATTTGTATAAATCTTCTGTGGATTCTTGCAACCTCTTAATCTCTTCTGTTTCTGTTAGGTCCCTACAGTTTCTGTCCTTTATCGTGCCCATCTTTATATGGAAATTTCTCTTAATATCTCCAATTTTCTTGACAAGATCTCTAGTCTTTCCCAGTCTATGGTTTTCCTCTATTTCTTTGCATTGTTCATTTAAGAAGGCATTCTTATCCTTCCTTGCTATTCTCTGGGAGTTTGGGTATAGCTTCCCCTTTCTTCCTTGCCTTTTGCTCCTCTTCTTTCCTCAGCTTTTTATAAAGCCTCTTCAGACAACCACTTTGCCTTCTTGTGTTTCTTTTTCTTGGGGATGATTTTGGTCACTGCCTCCTATATAATGTTATGAACCTCTGTCCATAATTCTTCAGGTACTCTCTCTACTAGATCTAAATCCCTTGAATCTATTCACCTCCACTGTATAACAAAAAGGGTTTGATTTAGGTCATACCTGAAGGGTCTAGTATTTTTCCCTGCTTTCTTCAACTTAAGCCTGAATTTTGCAATAAGGGGCTAATGATCTGAGCCACAGTCTTCTCCAGGTCTTGTTTTTGGTGAGTGTACAAAGCTTCTCCATCTTCAGCTGCAAAGATCATAATCTGATTTCGCTATTGACCATCTGGTGATGTCCATGTATAGAGCCATCTCTGAGGCTATTGGAAATGCATGCTTGCTATGACCAGTGTGTTCTCTTGACAAAACTCTGTTAGACTTTTTCCTGCTTCATTTTGAACTTCAAATCCAAACTTGCTGGTCACTCTAGGTATCTCTTGACTTCCTACTTTTGCACTGCAATCCCCTGTGATGGAAAGGACATCTTTTTTTTGGTGTTAGTTTTAGAAGGTGTTGTATGTCTTCATAGAACTGGTCCAACTTTAGCTTCTATGGCATCAGTGGCTGGGGCATAGACTTGGGTTACTCTGAAGTTCAGTCATTTGCATTGGAAACAAACTGAGATTATTCTGTCATTTTTGAGATTACACCCAAGTACTGCATTTCAGGCTCTTTTGCTGACCATATGGGCTAGTCCATTTCTTCTAAGGAATTCTTGCTGACAGTAGTAGATATAATGGTCATCTTTTTAAATTTGCCTATTCCTGTCTATTTTAGTTCACTGATTCCTAAAGTGTCAGTGTTCACTCTTGACATCTCCTGCTTGACTATGTCCAATTTACCTTGATTCAGGGACCTAACATTCCAAGTTCCTTTGCAATATCGTTCTTACAACATAGGGCTTTACTTTCACCACAGACATTCACAACTGAGTGTCTTTTCCACTTTGCGCCAGCCCTCCACTCTTCCCTAATAGCACAGTGGACACCTTCCAACCTGAGGGGCTCATCTTCTGGTGTCATATCTTTTGGTCTTTTCATAGTGTTCATGGGTTCTTATGGCAAGAATATTGGAGTGGGTTTCCATTTCCTCCTCCAGTGGACCACAGTTTGTCAGAACTCTTCTCTATGTCCCATTCATCTTGGCACAGCATGGTTCATAGCTTCATTGATTTATGCAAGGTTATGCATAAACTATGCAAGTTATGCAACCTTTGTCATGACAAGGCTGTGACATGAGGGGGATGAGCAATTTCACAACACTTGTTGAAAGATAAATATTAAAGGCTAACTTTTCTAATAATTCAAGTTTTTCATTATTATATTCAACCATATAGTACAAAAAAGAAAACAAACAAACAAAAAGTAACAGGAAATCTTTCTTGCATTTTATCATTTGAAAATGTACAATAGATTTTATGTTCTGTTCCTTTATTACTTAAATGTTTTTAATTAAATTTTAAAAATGTTTTCTTTTTTGTTTATTGGCATATGATTACTTTATAATGTTGTGTTAATTCCTGCTATACAACAGTCAATCAGCTCTATGTATTCATATACATACACCTTCCTCCCACCTCCCCTATCCCACCCATCTAGATAATCACAGAGCGATAAGCTGAGCTCCCTGTGCTCTACAGAACTTCCTACTAGCTATCTACTTTATACATGGTAGTGTACATGTTTCAATACTATTCTCTCAATTCATCTCACCCTTTCCTTCCTCCCTTGTGTCCATATGTCCATTCTCTATGTCCATGTCTCTATTCCTGCCCTGAAGAAATGTTCATCTGTACTATTTTTCTACATTCCATATTTATGCATTAATGTTTAATATTTGTCTTTCTATTTCTGACTTACTTCACTCTGTATGACAAACTCTATGTCCGTCCACATTACTATTATAAATGACCCAATTCTGTTCCTTTTTATGGCTGAGTAATATTTCACTGTAAATATATACCATTTCTTTTTCCATTTATCTGTTGATGGACTTTTAGGTTGCTTCCATATCCTGGTTATTGTAAATAGTACTTCACTGAACACTGGGGTACATATGTCTTTTTCCATTCTGGTTTTCTCAGGTTTATGCCTAGTAGTGGGATTTCTGGGTCATATGGTATTTCTATTTTTAGTTTTTTAAGGAACCTTCATACTGTTTCCACAGTGTCTATGTCAATTTACATTTCCACCAACAACGCAGGAGGGTTCGCTTTTCTCCACACCTTCTTCTACATTTATTGCCTATAGATTTGTTGATGATGGCCGTTCTGACTGGTATGAGGTGAAACTTCATTGTAGTTTTGATTTGCACTTCTCAAATAATGAGCAGCATTGAGAATCTTTTTAGGTGTTTGTTGCCCATCTGTTATATCTTCTTTGGAGAAATATCGGTTTAGATCTTCCACTCATTTTTTGATTAGATTGCTTGTTTTTTTGATATTAAGCTGCTTGTATATTTTGAGGATTAATCTTTTGTCAGTTACTTCATCTGAAAATATTTCCTCCCATTCTGAGGGTTTGTTTTTGTATCTTGTTTATGGTTAAAATATGTTTTTTCTTCATATAACTTTAAAGCTTGCTTTCGTTTTACAGTTATTAGAAAATATTGGCTATATTCCTCGTATTGTACAGTGCATCCTTGAGCCTATCTTACAGCCAATAGTTTGTATCTCCCATCACTGCACCCCTATATTGTCCCTCCCCCTCTCACTGGTAATATATATTAGTCTGTTGTATTTTTTTAGATTCCACATACAAGTGATATCATATTGTATTTATCTTTCTCTGTCTGACTTATTTCTCTTAGCATAATGCCCTCCGAGTCCATCCAGGAATGACAGTATTTTATTCATTTTTTAAAATCAGTAATATTCCATTATAAGGGGTTTCTCAGACCGTAAAGAATCTGACTGCAATGTAGGAGACTCAGGCTTGATCCCTGGGTCGAGAAGATCCCCTGCAGGAAGAAACAGCAACCCACTCCAGTATTCTTGCCGGGAGAATCCCATGGACAGAGGAGCCTGGCAGGCTACAGTGCGTGGGGGTGACAGAGTCAGACATGACTGAGTGACTAACATGCAAACATACCATTATATATACTTATGTATACATATACATGCCACATCTTCTGCATCCATTGAGAGACACTTAGGTTGCTTCCATATCTTGGCAATTGTAAATAACACTATGAACTTGGGGTGCATGTATCTTTTTGAATTAGTGTTTTTGTTTTTTTCAGATATATACTCAGCAGTGAAATTGCTGGGTCATATATTAGTTCTATTTTTAGTTTTTAAAGAAACCTCTATACTATTTTCCACAGTGACTGCACCGATATATGTTCCCACCAAGATTGTACAAGGATTCCTTGTATACAAATACAAAGTTTTTTCCATATCCTTACCAACATTTGTTTTGTAGACTTTTTTATAATAGCCTTTCAGATTGGTATGAGGTCATATCTCATTGTGATTTTGATTCGCATTTTCCCAATGATTATTAGTGATATTGATCATCTTTCCATGTGCCTGTTGGCCATCTGCAATGGTTGTGAAAAAACATCTATTCAGTTCATTTGCCTGTTTTTTATTGAATTGCTTGGTTGTTTGTTTGCCCTTTTTTTGATGTTGAATTGTATAAGCTATTTATATATGTTGGATATTAAACCTTTATCAGTCACACTATTTGCAAAGATTTTCTCCCATTCAATAGAATATCTTTTTGTTTTGTCTTTGGTTTCCTTGGCTGTGCAAATGCTTTTAAGTTTATTTAGAGCCCATTTGTTTATTTTCTCTTCTATTTCTTTTGCTTTTCAAGAAGAATCTAGAAAAATGATTTCTGAGATTTATGTGAAAAAGTGTTCGGCCTATGTTTTCCTCTAGGGCTTTATAGTACCTAGTATTACATTTAGGTTTTCAATCCATTTTGAGTTTATTTTTGAATATGGTATTAGAGAATTTTCTGATTTTATTTTTTTATATTCAAGAAGTTATAAAATCTCTTATCCATGCCACTTCAGGATATCTTTTGTAAATCATCTGTATGGTTGTAGTGGAATTTAAGCCTTCATGACATACACTTTTAATATTACAAGGCCATCTTAAAATTCCATATCATCTTTTTTGGTTCAGAATAACATCAAATATCTAATTTAGATTTAGTTGTCTCCTGACCTGAGAATTAGTGAGTGCATAGTTCATTCTCTTAAAAAATAATGATACTTAAAAATTGGTGATATCTGTATATCATTAAAAAATCTCAAAAAAGTTTCTACAGTGAATTCTCATCCATCCTGATTCCTATGAACCAAAATTCATACCCCAAGGTAACACTTGCTGCCAACTGGCAAGTATTCTGTATCAGTTAGCTACGCACTGAGAAGGGAATGGCAAACCACTTCAGCATTCTTGCCTTGAGAACTCCATGAATAATACAAAAGGGCAAAATGACATGACATTGAAAGATGAACTCCCTAGGTTAGCAGGTGTCCAATATCCTACTGAGGAAGAATGGAGAAATAGATCCAGAAAGAATGAACAGGCTGATCCAAAGCAGAAACGTTGCCTAGCTGTGGATGTGACTGGTGATAAAAGTAAAGTCTGATGCTGTAAAGAACAGTATTGCATAGGAACCTGGAATGTTAGGTTCATGAATCAAGGTAAATTGGATGTGATCAAGCAGGAGATGGCAAGAGTGAACATTGATATTTTAGGAATCAGGACTAAAATGGAATGTTCAAAATACCACACAATTGCACTCACCTCACACACCAGTGAAGTAATGCTCAAAATTCTCCCAGTTAGGCTTCAACAGTACATGAACAGAGAACTTCCAGATGTACAAGCTGGATTCAGAAAAGCCAGAGGAACAAGAGACCAAATTGCCAACATCCATTGGATCACAGAAAAACAAGAGAATTCTGGTTTAGAATTAGTAGAAACTAGAAACAGAAGTAGTAGAAACATCTACTTCTGCTTCATTAACTACTCTAAAGCCTTTGACTGTGTAGATAACAAACTGTGGAAAATTCTTAGAGATGGAAATATCGGACTACCTTAACTGCCTCCTGAGAAATCTTTATTCAGGTCAAGAAGCAAAGTTAGAACCGGACATGGAACAAAGGGACTGGTTCCAAATTGGAAAATGAATATGTCATGGCTATATACTGTCACCTTTCTTATTTAACCTATATGCAGAGTACATCATGCAAAAAGCTGGACTGGATGAAGCATAAGCTGGAATCAAGATTACTGGGAGAAATATCAATAACCTCAGATATGCAGATGATACCACCCTTATGGCAAAAGGTGAAGAGGAAGTAAAGAGCCTTTTGATGAAAGTGAAAACTGGTTAACCACTTGTAAAAGAATGAAACTAGAACACTTTCTAACATCATACACAAAAATAAACTCAATAGTAGCGGTGAGAGTGGGCACCCNGAAACTATAAAACTGTTAGAGGAGAACATAGGCAAAACACTCTCCGACAAAAATCACAGCAGGATCCTCTATGACACACCTCCCAGAATATTGGAAATAAAAGCAAAAATAAACAAATGGGACCTAATTAAAATTAAAAGCTTCTGCACAACAAAGGAAACCATAAGCAAGGTGAAAAGACAGCTTTCAGAATGGGAGAAAATAATAACAAATGAAGCAACTGACAAAGAACTAATCTCAAAAGTATACAAGCAGCTCCTGCAGCTCAATTCCAGAAAAATAAACAACCCAATCAAAAAATGAACCAAAGAACTAAACAGACATTTCTCCAAAGAAGACATACAGATGGCTAACAAACACATGAAAAGATGCTCAACATCACTCATTATCAGAGAACCCATTTCACGCCAGTCAGAATGGCTGCTATCCAAAAGTCTACAAGCATTAAATGCTGGAGAGGGTGTGGAGAAAAGGGAACCCTCTTACACTGTTGGTGGGAATGCAAACTAGTACAGTCACTATGGAGAACAGTGTGGAGATTCCTTAAAAAACTGGAAATAGAACTGCCATATGACCCAGCAATCCCACTGCTGGGCATACACACAGAGGAAACCAGAATTGAAAGAGACACATGTACCCCAATGTTCATCGCAGCACTGTTTATAATAGCCAGGGCATGGAAACAACCTAGATGTCCATCAGCAGATGAATGGATAAGAAAGCTGTGGTACATATACACAATGGAGTATTACTCAGCCATTAAAAAGAATGCATTTGAATCAGTTCTAATGAGGTGGATGAAACTGGAGCCTATTATACAGAGTGAAGTAAGCCAGAAAGAAAAACACCAATACAGTATACTAACACATATATATGGAACTTAAAAAGATGGTAACGATAAACCTGTATGCGAGACAGCAAAAGAGACACAGATGTATAGAACAGTGTTTCGGACTCTGTGGAAGAGGGAGAGGGTGGGATGATTTGGGAGAATGACACTGAAATGTGTATAATGTCATATAAGAAAAACTTTGCCAGTCCAGGTTCGATACAGGATGCTCAGGGCTGGTGCACTGGGATGACCCAGAGGGATGATACAGGGAGGGAGGTGGGAGGGGCGTTCAGGATGGGGAACACATGTACACCTGTGGTGGATTCATGTTGATGTATGGCAAAACCAATACGATATTGTAAAGTAACTAGCCTCCAAGTAAAATAAATAAATTTAAATAAAAAAAAAAAGAAAGTGAAAAAGGAGAGTGAAAAACCTGGCTTAAAACTCAACATTCAGAAAAGTAAGATCATGGCATCTGGTCCCATCACTTCATGGCAAATAAATGNTGTATGGCAAAACCAATACGATATTGTAAAGTAACTAGCCTCCAAGTAAAATAAATAAATTTAAATAAAAAAAAAAAGAAAGTGAAAAAGGAGAGTAAAAAACCTGGCTTAAAACTCAACATTCAGAAAAGTAAGATCATGGCATCTGGTCCCATCACTTCATGGCAAATAAATGGGGAAACAATGGAAACAGTGAGAGACTTTATTTTCTTGGGTTCAAAAATCACTGCAGAGACTGCAGCCATAAAATTAAAAGATGCTTGCTCCTTGGAGGAAAAGCTATGACCAACCTAGACAGCATATTAAAAAGCAGAGATGTTACTGTGTTGACAAAAGTCCATATAATTAAAGGTATGCTTTTTCCAGTAGTCATGTATGGATGTGAGAGTTGGACAATAAAGAAAACTGAGCACCAAAGAACTGATGTTTTTGAACTGTGGTGTTGGAGAAGACTCTTGAGAGTCCCTTGGACTGCAAGGAGGTCCAACCAGTCAATCCCAAAGGAAATCAGTCCTGAATATTCACTGGAAGGACTGATGCTGAAGCTGAAGGTCCAACACTTCAGCCACCTGATGCAGAGAACTAACTCTTTGTGAAAGACTTGATGCTGGGAAAGATTGAAGGCAGGAGACGGGGACGACAGAGGATGAGATGGTTGGATAGCATCACTGACTTGATAGACATGAGTTTGAGTAATCACCAGGAGTTGTTGATGGCCAAGAAAGCCTTGTGTGCTGCAGTCTGGGATTTGCAGAGTCGGACATGACTGAGCAACTGAACTGACTGAACTAAAATGGATGGGAATGGGCAAATTTAATTCAGATGACCATTATATCTACTACTGTGGGCAAGAATCCCTTAGAAGAACTAGAATAGCCCAGGCAAGAATCCCTTAGAAGAACTAGAATAGCCCTTATAGTCAACAAAAGAGAACAAAATGCAATACTTGGGTGCAATCTCAAAAACAACAGAATGACCCCAGTTCATTCCAAACCCAGCCACTTAGATTAATATTTATAGTTTGGTGAGCCAATTGGTCAGTTTTGTGGTCACAGTCATGCATCTGTGGTTGGGGCTGGGCATGGTCAGGCCATGACTGTGCTTTGCTGACCATTGCTGGGACCAGGTAGATGATGAGAACCCAGTGTAGCCTTTCCTTACTCAGCAGGCTAGCCCAGGCTTGTTCTCCTGGTGGCAGTGCAAGGGTCTGAGAGAAAGGGCAGAAACACAAACGGCATCATGGGGCCTAGGTTCCAAACTGACAGGCGCCACTCCTGTCACATTCTAACATTTAGGGCCAGCCCAGAATCGAGGGTTGAGGAAACAGAGTCCACCTCTTGATGGGAGGAGCTGTAAATAGCCTGTATAGGCACAGATAGAAGGAGGGGAAAGGATCAGAGACACTTTAGCTGTCAGTACACAGCACCTTCAAACTATGTATTATGATACATATATATATGTATATTATATGTATATGTATATATTTACATATATAAATATGTATATACATATTTATGTATGTGAGAATTGTTTTCTTTTGTCTTTTTTTTGCTTTAAATATTAACAAATAAGCATTTATAAGCA